>JAAAKL020006858.1:0-17526 GCA_010016065.2 Carybdea cf. marsupialis auct. non (Linnaeus, 1758) | reverse complement strand
AAAGTAAGTGTAGTACACAAATATACATGACATCACAACTACAACAATGAAAAATGCATTAACTATAATCACAAAGAGGGTTACTATCTATAGAAAAAAAGCCACAACAGAATTGAATGATGACGAAGAAAAAAGAAACTAAACAAAACTACAACACTAGCAGCTAACTACGACTAACTCACTCTACCTCATGACTGTAGAGACCCCTTGGTGTAATACTGTCTAACTTAAACTGCAAAACAATTCCCCATGATGACTAGCACAATATTGTCTGTCTATTAATCTAACTGTAACATTCTCCAAGAACCCACTGTGACCTTTCTCCTTAAATGCTGAAAGAAATCCCTCAGCAGTGCACTAACTCCCTAATCAAACTTATTAATACAACACTTGTAATTGTTGAACCTCTGTCTAAAAACTTGTGTTAGAGCTACCTAAATACTGCCTGCTACAAATTTCACACTCTAGGGGTACACTACATTATAAGAATTATGATATAATTTATACATATATATATCTATATACATATATACATTATAAATGTACTTTTCTGAGATTGTAGCTAACAATACATATAGCTGCCAAATCCTAATCCTCAAGACATAACCAAACTCAGTTAACAAGGTTTGGCAAAAAGGGGATGAATTTTCAAATAATTTACTGTTGTTCATAAAATGGACTTTAAAAGTTAAACATCATGCTTGAGAAAATGCAATGATTAGCAATAATGTAGTAACTAAAGGTGGTCTGAGGTATCCATCCTCAAAACTAAATTTGAAATGAACTGCTTTTCTAGTGCTGATCAGTAAATAAACATACATAGAAAAACACTAGAAATAATACCAAAATATACTGTTTCTGTACTAGAAACGATCTGGTAAGGCAAGCAGTTTTTTCTGAGTCTCATGAAATGATAAAAGATGACATTTCTTGAACTTAATCTGCCTGTATCTTATAATATCCACAATATATATGATTCAACTTAAAACAGATTCAATCTTTGTTCTTCAGGAATATACCAAAAATTCTCTAAGTGTGGGTCAAAGGGAAGCACACAGGCCATTATAATCATAATAAATTAAATCTGTTACATGAATTCATATGTAACTAATCATCAGCAAAATAGGGGGCAACAGCCCTTAAACTCACAATCTGTTTAGCCTAGTCCTTTAAGCCTCCAATACCCTTACCCTTACCAGATCTGGCAGGTTGCCTGAGGCCACACCACTATATCTCTCCAGGCTTCTTGATCCATCATCACTTTAGGTAGGTCCTCAGCTGGTAAGACGACATTGTGGGAAACTTGGTCAATGTATGTCACATGTGGACACTGTGGTTGCCATGGGCAGGTTTCCATAGAATTATAAATAGTATAAATATACATTTCTGCTCTAAATGATAAATCATTTTAATGAGGTGTACCAAAGATTACTTGCACATTTTCAGTGATGTTCTTGCTAATAATACTCACCTGAAATCCTAAAAATTCCGACAAAGAACCTCCATAATTTTGTAAAACTCCTATGCCTGGCTGCTCCAGCCTAATAACAAAAGTCCAGAAGATAGTAATAGAGTCACAGCAGGACAATCGCAATAACTGATATGCACTCTATGGCTAATTGTGCGCGTGCTGGAACCTAAAAACGAATTTTACCTGGGCTTTAGTGCTGAAACACTTATCGACACCTGTATGAGTTTCTGTACTCATGCTTTTCTGCTAAACCACTGACGTTCAAAAATTCAAATTAGGACTATATACAGTTGGAAATATAAAAATGAAGAACGGAAGAAAAACTTACCAAAAGAGGGAAACGAAAAAAATAACCACAAAGGCCTATCTTGTAAGTGGATAGTCTATATGTGGCCTTACTTAGTAGTACAGTAACACAATGCAAGTCACTTTACTTACAACGTTGGCAATGTTAACTCGACAACATCTAGCCATTGTTTAGTTTTCAATCTGTTGAGTACCGAAGCCATGATATGTGGAATGGCTCCTGCCCTTGTGTAGCTTATACAACCTGGTGTATCAAATACGTGAATTCCCTTACTTCCTTTGTCGACGTTTAACTTCCCCAGTCGTGTACGTGTTTGGGGTGAGCTCGGGCTAGGAATGAACTCCATCTTGAAGAACTCAAAAATTGCGTCAGCTGATACTTCTGAAAGCAAAAGCAATTACGTTTGTGGAAAAATGAGATCCTACCGGGTTATCTAGAGTTTTAATACCATCTGTAACTGAGAAGTCTTTCGAGACTTTCATACGCGTACGTTTTAGACCTATGCATCATAACCATATCAATGTCATTAGTTGCACATTTTGAATCAAACACGTGCTAAAATGCCCTCTAATGACATAGAGAATCTAGAATATTGTTGTTGTTGTTTTTGTTAAGAGAGTGTTCTTGCGTCATGGTAACGGCTAAAAGTTTTGCGCTGGCTGCTCATGTTGCCGGGCAGTTTTCGGTTTAGGGATGTGTTGAGATCATTCTGATCAGAAGTATAAATACCCTTACATTGTTGAAAGCTAAGAATACAAGAAGTCTCTCATACAACTTTTAATTTCCTTGGTTTTCATATTTCTGATCAGAATCTGGAACTCTCTGACTTCAGACTGCTTTCCACTTACGAACGATCATGACACTTTTAAATCCAAAGTTAAGCCATCTTCTTCAAAATCATTAATTTCTTGTCTGTAATGAAATCTATTTTTCTGTTTGCCTTTTATTTCTACTCCTTTCAAAGTAACTCAATACCTTACGGTGGCAACCTTGCCTTGTATAAAGCGACGAATTTTAAAAATCAGGTTTCACCTGGAATTTCTATTACAATACTAAAATAACTTGAGAATCATTGAAACTTGACACTCAGAGACAATCAAATAAGCATAATGTGAAATAAGTAATGTCGTGAATAGGGGCGTGACCATGCTTTCTCAAACTTTGGGTGATGGGTGCAAAAATTAATCAAGAGACGGCACGCTGTTTGGAAACGATTGATGCGTGTAAAATGGCAACAGGTATTATTGTTAACTCTATCTAATACAGAAGAAATCTAAATGATATCATGCCTGTGTTCCTTACATTCGATCCAATCCAGTTCATTTTTCCAATCACAACAAGATTCATGACTTTTAACTACCGGATGTGTAAGCTTAAGGCAAGCCTAATCTTTCACTGCGAGATTGGACAAACTACGAGATTGAATTTAGTGAGATAGGAAAGCTTGTTCATCCAGTCCTTCGTAGTCACCTCATTGGCCGTGCGTAAAAAACATTGTACCATACCTGTGCACAGTGAATGATTCCGAATGGGATCCAATCAAACGGTCCCTTGTCTACTACAATAAATAGACCTTTCGCGTTTTGAAGTCATTCCAGTTATCAAAAACTGTCACTTCTAGACGTGATATGTTCAAATGCATATTGTAATCTTATCAAATCTCATAAATATTAACACTAGAAGTTTTCATTCAATATTTCAAACGATTTCCTGTGATAAGTGTGCCCCGTAAAGGTTTAGCACTGATTATTACATTGTTTAATACAATTCATCTGTGTGGGGACAGTTCCAAATCACGTGCAGAACTTTTATAAAGAAAATCACAAGAAGAATGTAACACTAGCTCCAAGCTGTAAATCTACAAAAAAAACCCAAGAAGCCAGAAATTTACGCCTTCTTTGTAATGTAGGATCTATCGAACAATCCTAAAAAACACCCCTTTAGCGCTTTCGACGCCCAAGGACGTGCCCCCCCCCCCCCCCCCCCCGCCCCGCCCCCCCCCCCCCCCCACTATGCGAGCTGCACTTCAACGCTTGCCTAATTGTCGGATAAGTACTGTGGCTGCCTCTCAAGTGGCACTTGCTTGTTGAGAGGAGTTTCATGCTCTCCAGATCAATATTCGTCAAAGGCAACTCAAACAAGGAATTCCAGGTTTATGAAACAGAGCTTTCTATTCGTCTCTCCTTTGGAAATAACGTGTAGGAGTGTACAGTCTTTGAAGATAGTTATCTAATACAAAGTAATAAAGAACAATTGATACAATGTAAGAAAGACGAATACAACGACAAAATAGCGACAGTAATTAACGATGGTAAGTAATACAACTTACCGATTGGAGGTTTTACACTTCTTGAGTTAACCTCTTACAAAACTGATTAATCTTGATCTCTGTTTCTCTTTTAAACCTCTGAAAGACCCAGGGGGCTGAAACGTTTACAATTCACTGCATGCCGCAGTGACAAGTAGATTGGGTTTTATTAAACAGTGTAGTCACCCCACTCACTCCCTCATCACCTGAAGGCAGTATACAATTGCCCAAGCCAGTCAAAAAATACCACTACGCAAAATAAGTACATTACAGCCCAACTTACCTAAACATGAAAAACCATCATTAGAGCACTGAATAAACAATCTCTCTATATTAATGACTTTAAAATCTAATTATTTTATCATAGATGGTTGATATTATCTGCCTCACTGTGACTTGATATTATGCGTTGATACAGACTTGCTGCTATTTCGTGACTTCAAGCTAGTAATTTACAAATGAGAAACCGGCCTCAAAGATCACAACCTGCTGAATAACTTTTCACATTCTACTGAAACTGACCAAATCAATCAATCAATTGACCTTTAGTCAAAATGACCAAATGCTGAAAAACAGTTTCTAGTTGCGTGGACCTAAGATGGGTGGCCATTCTTTAGATCTGCCACAGCTTCGCATATGTTGGCCATTTCGGTACTCATAGTTTTTTTGTTTGTTTTTTAACTTGTCCTCCTACAAAATAGTTTCCCATGACACAAGCGAAATAAAAATTTAGCGACAGAAATTTTGTTCCTCAAGCAACGTTAGTTTCAAAAATTTTGCCATGAAATAGGCCCTATTGGCGATCAAGTACTATTTGATTTTCCCTAAACCTTCAGCAAAGTGGGTGCAAATTTCCTAAAATACTTATACGAGCAAACTCGTCTTAGGCACACTTTTTTGTTTATTTGAGAATTCTGGTGCTCAGGAAATAAACCATTTCTTCCAAGGATGTAGCTTAGGTCCTGCATGTGGAATGCTTTGTTTATTTTTTTCTATTTCGCCAAAGGCTGATTTAAAAGTAGATAACTGAAACGCTATCTTCTACTGTTCAGGTGACATATTTTAACTGAATTATGTACAAAACATGTTTGTGTATCCAAGAAACTGACAGTTTATGGATGATTATTTTGACAGATATTGGTTTATGAGTCATGTACGACTTAGTTTTCAATTAACGAGAAGGAAGCGCTTGCTAATTTTAACGATTTCTATTTAATAAAGAATTTGTTCAGATATAACTTGCCTTATTATGGCTGATGATCAAAATCTCATCGTCTTATAGGAATCTTAATATTCAAAGGGCTTTCACGAATCCTTATTGACGGAACGTACCTGTCATAAGTTGATTTCCTATGTCCTCGTGGACGATATCTGCCCATCTTTTTGCTGGTCTCCCATATGGCCTTTTCCCACCAAGTTCGACTTGGCGACCCACAGGGCCAAACTGCGGGAGGCTTGTTCGTTTCACTAGGTCTATATGATGACAATTATTGCTGTAAGATATCTCTTCATGTTCCTAATCTTTTGCAAATTACTCCGGTTTTGGAATGCCAGGGATCAAATATTATGAGATCTTACGTATTTTATATTTCATTGCAAATGAAATAAACATCAGATTTTGGGGGGGACCATTTGAATTATTTCAGCGGTTCAAGATTTGCGAAAGGACAGAGATTTTCAAATCTTGTGGAGTAGAAAATTTTGTATTGTCACTGAAGTTTAACGATGATCGCCCGAGAACCTATATGATTAGTAAAGATGACGTAATCATTCAAGGTTGTATGACTGCACAAAATTTACGCACATGGCATGCTTGTTTTTTAAATCCATTCCTAGCATGAGCTGATCCTTGGATGATTGATGATTTAGTTGGCGCACGAGTTTTACTGCACGAGAGTGGTGCACGAGGGGTCTTTGTTTATCGTGCTGTCTCTTGTTGCACGAGTAACGTCGTGGATGATAGATGATATGGTTTGTACATGAGTTGTATTGCACGGGAATGGCGCACGGGGAGTCTTTGCTTATGTAACTGTCTCTTAGCATAAGCTGGTTGTCGGATGTGGTAGGTAAACATGTTGTATTACATGAAAACAGAACACAATAAATTTTGGGTTACCTCACGTTCCCTTGTCACGACGTTCATGGTTGATAGATTATTTGGCGGCTAAATGAATTATGTTGCACTTGAAGAAAGCACGAGGAATCTTGGTTCTTTTGCAGTTGTATGAGTTAGTTCATGGATTGTGCGTAATTCGGGTTGCAACATTTGTATATTTAACAGTCTATAACGATAAGCTGATTCAAGGATGATGGATAAATCACTTTTGTTGCATGAGAAAAAAGCACTATGAATGCCGGCTTGTTTCACTGTCTCTTTGCATACGTTTGGTTGATAAATGGATCGGATTGCACTGGAGCGGTCTGTCTCTTGGTATGAATTAGAGGGCTAAAGATAAATCACTCGGTTGGCAAATAGATATGTTGCACGAGAAGGCCTGCACGGGTTGTTTGTTGATTTTCCTGTCCCCTGTAGTTAGTGTTAGTTAGTGTGTCAAAGATGAATTATTTGGTTTGCAAATAGTTCTGTTGCATCAAAAAGATGCGCACGGGATGTTTGTTTTATACCATAAACTCTCGATACATGCTTTTGTTGGCAAATGAGTTCCGTTGCAAGATGGTGCTAAAGGGATGGTCGTTTAACTACGCTAAGCTCTTTATATATAATATCGTTAGCAAATGAGTTTCAAGAAATGGTAAAGGTCACGCTTATTACTATCTATTTCAGGAAGGAGTGGTTGCGATTTACACAAGAGGCCATATTTGATTCGCTTACAAACTTACTGCAGAAGAAGACAGATCACAATCAATTCTCTTATAGGAGCTGCCAGGGGAACGAAAGGACGATAATTCAGATATGTCATGTCATGTACCAAGGTATCAGATATGTCATTTTCCCGTTGGGTTAATAGGTTTATCAAACTTTTAATGCAAGTTATAAATGTACAATAGAAAATATGGACATAAGAACGTCGTGATAAAGAAGATGCCATTTTCTCTCTTTCTATCTATCCTTTCCAGAATTCATTCCATTACATAATTTATTCTGAAATTTCCGTTTTCTTGGCATTCGTGTCCCCTTCTCTATATACAGAGCAGCCACAGTATCTTTAAATCGAAGCAGAGGCATTTGAGAGATCACTTCGAAATCAGTACGAACCCGCAATTATGTGGTTGTTTCATCGGCCAGTCGAAGAGTCCAATGTTCCGTTTACTATTGTCAAACAGACTATTGTTTCCTTTAGTAAACTCGGTAATACTTTCCTTTGCTGGGGAAAATGGTGTTTAATTTAACTGCTAATTCTAGAATCCAATACCATAAATCCGCCCCGTATGTCTTGGAAGCACATCCACAGTTTTGAACCCATGGACTTCAAACTTTAAATCAATGATACTTCGGTACATGATTCCCTGACGATGCATGTTATTGATCGGAGGTGTTTTCTGGGTCGTAGGGCCAAACGTAGTGCTGGGGTAGCTTTAGCATGAATGAGGCACCTTTGGAGCATGTTATTGATACAAGCTTGTTACAGCTCGGCTATCATATGCAAGTAACTACAACTAACCAGTAGATCTAACAGCAGGGGCCTCACATCAATGAGAGGGGGCGGTGCGCATTAAATCTGTTGAGAGGAAGACCCCGAAACAGAGCGCACTCTTTCCTGATGACTCCATATGCTGCTAGTTTCTCGGTATGCGGGAGTATCTGCTGGTTGCACTCTCACGAGTTGCATCTTCTATCTTGTAAATAATACGGATACTAAGAATGTTGATTAGAAGTGAGCTTGGTATTGAAACTGCCTTCAATAACCAATAAAACTACTAAATTGGCTACACTAAACTCATGAATAACGGGTAGGTAAGCATATAGAGAAAGCCCCTCAATTTCGAGGAACAGGCCGTGTCCGTCAAGCCATGGGACGAGGAGCGCTCCTCAGGCCGATTTGGAAACAACGGACGGTAAAGAAATAAAGAACAATCGTGTACCAACAGTAGGTGTCGAGAATCTTCAAACACGAAGTAATGGCGAATCACTCAACAATCGTCTTTTCAATTGTTTATAGGAATATCTCTTTATCTCCAAATACAACAATTTATTCACTATTATAGACAATAAATTAAAGATGTATAAAATCAACACTTTCCGTTTGGAAAGTGGAATTTAAAATGTAACTCTGTACAACAAAATTCAATTTACAAACTACAACACTAATATTACCATTAGAATAATATAGGTAGAAAATAGTACACCATATTTACATTATTTACATCTGGTTATGGGCCCTCAAAAAGATAGAAGACCTTCAATTGTTCTTCTACTTACTGGAAAGAGTCAAAGTAGCATACGTCTTCCTATTATCTTAATAACGGGCTAAAGTCGACGTCGTGTAGCAAAGCTACTATGTCTAACTACAATACTGAAACGAGATACGCCCAACAGAGGACGCTAGGCTACCATAGGCAGCGTGAAGCAAAATACAGAAAAAACTCTATCCAACGGACAGAATCGGGATTGAACAAAGTATCCATTGCACAGCAGTGTCCACTATATAGAGGCTTTGAGGAGAACCGCTGTAAAGGAGTTCCACTATTCATATTTGACATAAGAAGGCGATTCAAAGAACTTGGTAAGAAGAGAATTTCTAGTAGGGGAAGCACTGCCTGGCCCACAGTACATGCAGAAAGGCAAGTTTTACTTATCTTCTATACTGAAGTTTCAATACATGTGAACTTTGCAGGTTCGAGTGTCGCTGGACCGTAGAATCACTTTAACTCTGTTATGACTCTCGTGGATCACCAGAACTGTCCCTTACTGAAACAAACGAACTAATCCATTTTAGTTAGGTATAAAGTGTCAATGGCGTTACACCTAAAGACACCTGCCATCTTTAAGACGTAAATTCTAGGTCACCGATCAGGCAAGGGTCCTGATAAACCAGGAGACGGCATACATCAATAATAAGACGGTCTAATAAGAAGAGGGAGCTTTGCCAGTTCTGCACAAAATGAAAACGTTCCGGATGTAACAAGCCACTCAAACTGGCTTTACAATGAGACCTTAACGAGTACAATAATCCAAATTTGGATTGGAATAAAATGTTCTAGGTCAATCCACTCGCTTTATCGCGTTCTTTGTTGTTTCTCATAATAAACATGTAAACTTCTCTTCTTCTTAACTTAATTTCCAGGTTTTGTACTTCAAAATAAGTCCATCCAACCCCATAACATTACGATGTTGAAGGACAAAGGTCACCCCGCATATCTTTATGCGTAGTAACACTGATATTAAATCAATGCTTACTGCAAATTTAAACCTGTTAGATTCTTGTCTCCCTCAAACATCCACCAATTAGAGCCAGCGTTATTACAAGTTCGTTGCTTTGAAATTTTCAGTGCTAAAACGGTTTGGCAGGAGTTGTACCAGAACAGATTAATACAACTTTGGATTACGTGTTACTCCAACGAGATTGCTGCAAACCAATGTACAGAGACCGTCACTTACACTGTATCAGACCATGGCTCCACAGGAACTAGTGTCATAATTGTAAAAACGCAATCAAAATTGTAGAAGATTAGTTGCCTGTCTTTATCAAAACTAAGAAAATGGATATTTTATAGGTTCATATCACCTCCATAGCGAAGGGATATTGTAAAGGGTTTGGGGAGTCAAAATATATTAAATTTTCCTGTGGTAGTGTAAGCAAACCACCTACACAGCATAAAAGATGATCCGATATGATAGCAATCTGCTCTAATATAGCAGGGGTAGAGTTGAGGGTAGAGGCTTTAGAACAATAATGGGTGTATAACATTCTGTTTTGCATAATGTGGTCACAATCAACCAACTTATATTCATAACAAATATCTACTATATAAAAATGGGCAGAAAGAAAATGTCAAGATACCTGTTTAAAGATACAATTTGATGTAGCGGCAAGGAGCTAACATTAAGCAAGAGGAACATGCAAAGTTCACTTTGTCTAACTGATCAATACCTCCCACTTATGAATGCCTATTTACATGGGTGGTACATCACCAGGGTTGTCATACCTTGCCATCAATGGTAACTTGGTCAATGATTGGTCTAAAAGATATCCTAGACACTGAGAAAAGATTTCCTTTGAACGATGTGAAGGTGCCAACATTTGTTATGAGTAAAAAGAAGGTTCTTAGAGTAGTAGCCAGTGCTACAATGGCAGCCTTTTGTCATAGTGAAATCCTTTCTGTGCCCGGATACTCATATTAAAATACAAATTTCAGGTTTTCTATACCTCTACATGCAGTGCGCTTCAGCTGCAGCATTCTCTCCTCTACATATTCCCACTCACTTCTCTGCCAAAAAAATACCACTATATCAAATGTCTACTTTCCAAGAAAATCTAACACTGTTTATGCAAACTACATAAACTACCACAAATTTTAAACACAAAAATTTCAGACAAATTTTTTGGACGAAAATTGTCAACCGTTTATAGGGCATATTTTATCAACGTTGTCACTGGATCTCCAAAGTTTCCTTCGTCTTAAGACAAGAAGTAATTATTGAGCACTTTGTATGATATGAGCAACGAGTTCTATGACCTAGTTCCCCTTTCTTTTCTGGAGTGTATAAACAGGATTGGATTCATTTGCATCCAAAACATCGCATGCAGTAATTATCAGCTAAGGTACTGATCTGTCTATTCTAAAATGAGCTATATTGGGAGGGGACGTCCAATATCAACAATAGCTATTTAGGACTGAGTCTGTACTGGGACTTATATTGAATAATGGTGGATATTACATCAAAGCTGCCTCGCAGTGACAGTTTATACCTCGTTTTCGATCTGCAAGTTGGATAAGACTCCATTAAGTTTGTTGCCTCCAATGCAAACGGTTACAATTTCATAAACAGTACAGATTCCTTGCAAACAGAATGCCAGTTGGTACCAGATATTTCATACTCCCCTCTGTACGTAACATATTGATTCGCTCATCATTTCATACAACTGCTGTGACACGTTTGAGTCCAATCTGGTACAACAGGCATAGATGACAGGTGCAAAAGGAAAGGGTAAACAAGATGGGACTGAGGGGTACATTCTCACTCATCCTTATTAGAGATAATTGAATCATACGTGTCTCCCAGTTAAGTAGGCATTCATTGTCATACAAGAAACATAAAATCAAAGAGGCAACAGCAATATCAATAACACAGCAAACGATAATAATCAGACAAGAAACAATTTTCAATCTTCATCTGAATCTATAAGAATTATCTGATCTACTACGGAACTCCGCTTCTTAAGAATTCGTGGTCTAGAAGTGGTTCCACATCGGGCACAAGGGTGTGCTGTATTACATTGAGTCGTTTGAGGTTTGTTAGATGACTTTCCTTTTACTTGTGACCCTCCATTCTGGTCTTTGCAATTTTGTGTATTTGCGAGTATAATATTTTGGGTTGAAGTGTTTGGTATGCCTTTACTGTAAAAACTTGTTACATTTCTATTGGAAGACTCTCTTGAATTGTTTAGCATTTCCTGGATTTGATTTCGTTGAAGACGGGCACCATTGGCAGTAATATTCTTGGGTGCACTTGATAAATTCATCCGTTTATTTGGGCTACATTGTTCTGTTTTCAATGGCTGAACATGACTATTTTTCTTGTGAATTTGACGACCGACAGAATTCTGGCCAGCTTGGCCTGATAGAGTCTTGGTTTCTGCCAGCCTCTGTCTTACCTGACCCGCTGTATTTTCACTCCAGACAGCTTGTATCTGTGGTTCACTCACAGCTCCCTTTCTACTGTTTGATCCTGCATCTAACACAGCTGTGAATGGAGTCCATGCCTTTGAGATAGGAACTGTTACATGATTATTGCCTCTAAGAGATGCGACAGAAGATATCTTAATTTCTGGTTTACTAACTACTGATTGTGCCACTTCTCTCCTTTGCACACCATTGGATTGCACCTGATGAGTGTGCCCTTGTCCTACACGTTGCCCTCTTGAGTTGTCGGCTAGAGAGGACTGGTTTCTCTGGCCTATGGCTGAAGCTGAGCAACTTCTAGGATTTGAAGTGGCAACTGTATGGTTCTTATTAAGATTTCCTGGAGCCTTAACTAGGGAGCAAACACTTGCTATAGCAGGTAATGACATCGTCTGTGACTGTGTGACTTTAATTGCAGTTGGTGTAATAACCAACTGTCTTGAAACGGGGTCTGTTGATGGTCTATGTAAAGGCGGACGCTGTAAAGTCATAGAATGTGCTCTTGTTGAAGAAGATAGCTGATTATTAGCCCCCCTCTCCTTGAAGATGGTGTTTCTTGTAACATTTAGTGACCCAATTCTCTGGGTGTTACCTGAAGGTACAGTTGGTGATAATGGAATAAAACTAACAGCCTGTTTTGCATTACCTGTTACAGTTTTGGACTGACTCTGGCTGTTCAAAGCGGAAATTCCTGTCTTCACTGAACTCAGTTTTTGTGGTGATGCGGCGCTACACGATGGTTTCACAATATTTAAGGGGGCTTGCACTTTAGATGTCGCTTTATAAGGTACAGTAGTGATCGGTAGAGATACTGACATTACTGTTTGGTCTGAAGGTGGGTCAGGAGAATCATCAGTCAAGTCAATTTGTCTAATTGGTTTTTGTTTAGAAGGCGTATGGCTGTTAGAAGCTGGCTGTAAAGTTTGTGCAGGCATGAGAACATTGCCTGGAGGTCTTCCTAGAGAACTGTGAGGCACAATCATTGAGGGCGGTCCTCTGATGATCTGTCCTCTTGGTATGTCTACTTGTGGACGGAAGCCACAGGGAATTGTAACAGCGCATCGAGGAACTGGATTCATACTGCCTGCAGGAGCCAGGGGTCGATGCAAAGGTGTAGAGGCCCTTGGATTAATGGACTGGATGTTATTTGCTGGTACTAATGTTCTTCCAACCACCGAATTTCCAGCTTTCGGTCCTGGAGAAAATGAGTTTTGAAACTTCATTCCTAGCGCAGCTAGAGGTCCTACATATGATTCTGGGGCTGACACTCTTGGTACAATTGGCCTCGGAGCAGCAAATGCCTCAGACGAACTTTGGTATCTGGGTACAGCAGGAGATGAGATAATTTCTGCAGGTGATACAGGAATGGGTGCCAACGATCGTATTGATGTAATTGATGGCTGTATCATTGGTGAAGGTATTGAAGTCAATGGTGAAGAAGTTACTGCAGTTGTTTGTATGCATTCCACGTTATCGCTTAATGATGACCTTGCAAGTTTCCTCAAATTGTTCACCACTTCACATAGCTTAATTGTCCTGTCATCCTTTTTTATAATCATTGACTGCTTTTCTGTGGGACTGTCACATGCTACATTTGATGCACTGTTCACAGTTACCCCGTATAGATCCTTAGATGAATCGATTGTTGTAGCTACTACTGTTGTTTGAGTCATATTTACACTTGAAGAAACATGCACGCTAGCCGTGGAAACTACTGTAGAACACCCTGATGACAACACCAAATTATTTTTCCTGCCACTAAGAGAAATGTCTTTGCTGGTAGCAGTAGCACTACTTGACGCTGAACTCTTCTTATCCATACTTCCCTGGCTGCCCCCTATCTCGTTCTTGTCTGCAGTTTTCAAATCTATCCTACGCTTTACTGGAACGTCTTCATTTTTCATTGGATGACCCTTACGTTTTCTGCTCCTTTCTGTTAGTCGCTTCTCAGAGCTCCTACTTTTAGCCTTTGGAGTTATTACTGAAGCGTGATTTAGGACAGTTTCCATACACTCATCATCTGAGCTACTGTGGCCTTGTGACCTCTCATATTCAATTTGGGCATAAGTCTTGAACACACTGTTTGTGTTTGCTTTAGCTATTTTCTTATTCTGCTTTAATTTTTGTTGTAATTCAATATCATCATAAGCCGGATCTTCCTCTCCGTATTCTTCATAATAGTATTCAGTGTATTTTCTAAACTCCCTCTTCCTCCTCCTTTGCAGTCTGTTCCCAACTTCGCTGAAAAGGTCAATTGTAACTTGATGCTGTTCTGCTGGTTTCAAACCGAGATCGTAATTCATATTAATAGTTCGAACAATATTCCTGATATCAAAAACATCTGGGAATCTGTCCTTCTCATTCACAAACTTTTCAACAGCTCGGTTTATCTCCAGAAAATGTGATCCAGACACATGAATACTCTTCTTGCTATTTATCAGGGACTCACTTCCCTCCAACATCTCTAACTTCTCTAGAATACGATGACACTTCTCTTTTAGTTTGCTTTCCCGTATATAAGAACTACTTGCAAGTTCCATTTCATCTAAAGTTAGCTCTGCAGTAGACAAAGTTTTTATTTCTTTTTGGTAAACTTCTAGAAGGGTTTTTAACTTACTGATCTTCTTTTTGCGAGCAATTTCTAGTTTTTTCTTTTTCAGCCTCTTTTTTCTTTCTTCTTTTGCCTTTTGTTGCTCATCATCTTCCTTACTGCTTCTGCTCTCTAAAATAGATAATGAAACAAGGTAATAAGAAAATGTAAGGGTATTATAATAAATAATTCAGGGTTATCTTGAGTCTCAAAAAAAAGTGGGATAGGTTGTAAATTTTTTAAAATTTAGTAAATTGCAGTGGGGGCTGAAATAGGATGTTTTTAAAAGCTACACCAAACGATAACATCAGTGTTATTATTACTTGAAAAAATATGAAAATACTAAGAGTTGGCTTAGAATAGAGCAAGGACTGCAAAATATCTTTCAAGGAATGGGAATTTGCCTTTGATGGCTGGAATACCAATGTATCCCGGGTGGAAAATGTCTTGGAGAAAAAAAAGCAAGGGGATGTCAATTTCGAGACTCAGGAGTTCTTGAAGACCATTAAGGGCTACAAAGATTTAGTACTTTACTTCCTGTTTTTGGGTCTGCCTATTAACACATATGATTTTAAAATCCCACATAAAACAATAAAAAACAGACGAATGTTCATGGATACAAACACCGTGCACCATGCACTTCAAAGCAGGTCTAGATATGAAAATGACCTAGCATATAAAAAGTACATATGCAAGTGGGGTTCATTAAGAAGTATGCATAAATAATATGAGGAAGGGGCCTGCTTTTTGAAATTTGAGTGCATACTTGCTACGTGCATGATGCTGTCTAATTTTATTGCATATAGTCTTTTAAACTACAAAGAAATGACAGTGTACAGCTACTAGAAAGTGGGTAAAGTTCTGCAAGCTAGTCTTGAGCAAGAAATAAAATTATCATTTGCTTTATGCTTAGCCCACTACCCATACACAGCTTGTGCACTCTGGCATGAGGCCATACGAATCTTTTCCCTTGTTTTATTGTTTCACAGCTATGCTGTGTGCTACACTGACCTTTCCATAAATAATAAAACAGTTTGGCATCTAATTTAAGATGTATATTTACATACATAGATTCATAATATACACATATGCTATATTGAATTAATACTTATCTTTATACTTTTTGTACTTTACTAAACTTTTTATACTTTATACTTTTATAAAAAGAAATAAAATCTTTAAACTAAAAAAATAAAAAAGATAAACATCCAAACTTGATGTATTACTCTATAATTCAATTTTGTTATTTTAGCACATTCTTCTGTAGCATTCCAGGTCTGGGTCCATTGATATTGATGAACCTATATTTTTTCAATGAGTGACCATAACTGCTGTGAAAACACTCTTGTGGTTGGACACCTCCTCATCTATTTGTCACATCTGCTTGATGACACTATGCTTCAGGAGATCGGGTAGAGAGGGGACTACAAACAAGAATATATTGTCATCTGAAGGGGGAAAGTAATCCTGTTCCTGGTAGTGCCTTGGTCTTGAACAGGGTGAAAATATTAAAAATAATAACAAAAGATATCTATCTGTAAAATATATATTTTAAAAGTGCATCCAGTTGAATTCACATTCAAGGTTGCCATTACTTTTTGAGGAGTCCATTCCTGGAGTATTGCAAGGTTTCAATCAAGATTTTATGGAAATATTCCAGCTATATACGGCAGCTATATAAATGTAGTATTATCATAAATTATTTCTGGCCTTCAAATGACAATTGTACCACATGAATGCTACAAAAGCATGTTGATTAACTCTATTTCATAGGTTATTAACGCAAAGTTGATCCATGTATGTTTGTCTCTATAACTTTACTTGATCCATATATCATTTGTTATAAAAAGGAAAACATTTTTGAGGTGAAGGGATGTGACATACCAGATGTTGATTCCAAATGGGAGATCAGGAATCTAGGGTTTGAAGTGCATTTTACCCTACATGATAACCTCTCGCCTGTTGGAAGTTGATCATTGTGGCATCAACTTCCTGTAATGAATGTTCGCATTGTGTAGGTTGATGTCATTGTGTAGTCATGGTATCATGAAGTGTATTGTCCATTGAACATGGTAAATCTAAAGTTGCGCTCTTGGGAGAGCAAGCCTGTGCAGTGCAGTGGTTAGCACACTGGACTGCAGAACCCAAGGCCCTATATGGAAACCCGGCATGGGCATCAGTTTTTCAACATCCCCTAATAATTGGCCCATTACTCACAGCACCAGTACTTAAAGAAGATGACTGTAACCACTCACTAAAATATTTTTTCATTTATATTTGAACTGCAGGGGCTCCTTTTTGGAATGGCATCAATGGTAACTTCTCTCTCAACTATGCAAACACAATTCCAGAGCAATAGCATCATAAATGTGGCTGTTTCATTTTACCCCAGTTATAAAAGGTTATAAAAGCTTGTATAATTCTGCCCCCCCCCCCCCCAACTTCTCCTAACTTCTGGTAGGCCAAAAACTGTGCATTTTTCATTTCATACTATAGCCCCTAAAGAAAACTGTATGTTTGCCTAAATAAATAGGAAATCAGTATTAGTGGCAAACATTAAAAAGGACTATTACCAAAGAAAATTTTAGTATCAATCTGGTTCATCTGTTTTCAAACATGTGAATGCTTGCTTTGGAAAACTACTATATGACATCAGAAGAGAGTCAATAGTTTACAAAAACACCACTGAAAGAGGTAAAAGAAACAATTCAGGCTTAACAGACTGTTTTGAAAAAGTCCAGTAAAAATTAGCAGAGTAAACTATCTTAGCATATAGAATGCTTATCATAACTGTTGTAGGTTTTCTTGTGAACACTGTTAACAGTTTGTTATATAGGCAACATGTATGTAAGGGTATATATAACATTTACCATATAGTGTGGTAGATATATGAATATGCATTTATTGGTATATAAATAATAAATTAATAAATACATATATACATATATACATATATATATATATATATACATATATATATATATATATACATATATATCGAACCGGGCCAGCGCCCCAAGCACTTTATGTTTATGAGATCTATA
>JAAAKL020006857.1:0-17527 GCA_010016065.2 Carybdea cf. marsupialis auct. non (Linnaeus, 1758) | reverse complement strand
TTAGTCACATCTGATAACCGTTGTCACACTCGTTTAATCAGACTTAGATTAATTAATTAAACCACCGTAGTTACACAGATCCATCAGATTTGGATTAATTGATTAATGTGATTCATTGATGAATCCTTGTGTGTGACTTGGGCCAATGTCTCAAATAAAACCTATCCACTGCTGTCCATCTTTTGCTATTTCAAATGAATCTGCCAAAGTAGGCCTACTCTACATCAGGAGATCCATAAATAAGTCATTCTTTCAAGTCACCCAACAGTTCCTGCATCCTGCCTCTACAATTTATCAAACAGTTTTCACTACCAGGAATAATAAATATCAGTGGGTGTTCATAAAGTCATCACCAATATTACTGACAGCAAAATTTGGATTAAAAAGGATCCAGGATGTTTTCATCTTAGCAATCAAAAAAATCCCCCAATCTCATCCAGTATTTTATGAGCATATCACAGCACATCTGTGATTGCTAATTTTTTGTAAGCACAGGAGATAAAAAATACCTGAAGAATTATGGTTCCTAAGAAGAAATACCTTTATAGTTCTCACTACTTACGACTTTTGGCCTTGAAATAACAGGTTCCATATCTTTAAAGAGCTCAACATCCACCATATCAGTTTCATTATTATCAAGAGAATTTCCCTCTGTTGTATCATTCCACTCTGTCCAGTCTACAAGGGTATCTTTCATTTCATTTTGTCTCTACAAAAATTAATAAAGGATTGCCTTTTATTGCCAATATACATAGGTAAAGTGCCTTGATGCTCACTGGTAAAACATACAGGCCTACTAGTGAACAAATGGTTACCTGACAAATCCTTTGCTATAAAAAGACTTAACAATATAAGGCAATTGTTTATGGTACTTCAAATGCAATATTTTGTATATTCTAGTAACACTTTTAAGTTAAAGGTCATAAAGTTTTATAATTAACCACACTTTGGGACACACTTCTGTTAAAACCCTTTATCATCTAGCTTAAAGCTAACAGTTAAAAATAATAATATACACAAGATTAATGCATCTTCATGAGACTCAAAGATAAAGGCACAAAATGAGATCAGTCTTTTATATCAATACTTGATGGAATATCAACCTCCAACAGGGTGACCAACCTAAAAAGCACCCAAAATCAGATGGGATAAGCAAAGTTAAGGGAAATCTCAACTTCCGTGGAGTTTATCTTTGATTGTATACTCTTTTACCAATTCCTTATATAACTTAGCCACAGGAAAGGAACAGAATGGTCTTTCAACAAAAAGATTGATGATCAATGTTGAAACTTTGATTGACTATACCCCTCCTGATGTCAGCAATGCTTAATATCTGACGTTCATACAACCATAAGTCTTCCACTAATACAGCACAATGACTGACACTCTCTTTGTTGTTTCATGAAAAATTGAACACTGTTATCAAACCCATACTAAATGGCTTCTGGTAATGGATAGTCTAAACACTGTTGCAGGTCAGGAAACAAATAAAAGCTCATAACTATCGATAGACCATGGTCTGGACTGATACAGCAGGACATAACTAAAAGGATAAAGTAATACAATATCCCCAATCTATAACAATGTTGAAACAAAACTTATAATAATAATAATCTGGATATAAAAGTAGTATAGTTTTGTGGTAGCTGCATTGATACAGTTTTAGATATTATTTAAAGTCAACTTTCTATTGTTCACAAAATCTCTTCCAAAATATGATTACTTATAACCCAACAAACATAAATGCATGTGAAACTTGCAAGGATCAACCCCAGGATCTCCTACACTGAAAAAGTCAATGTAATCACTACAATAGATACTTCAATAGTTAAGTTGACAATCCAAGGGAGTCGATCTCGAATTCTCACCACCACCAGCAGCCAATTTTTGCAATTCACTATGAGCTTAATCATTGCCATTTCCATAAAGAAGTGCTAAGGCAGACACATAAAAATCATGGAATCCTTATTATAACTCAATAAACATTAATGAAAATAATACTACAGTATTTGCCTGGCAACCACTAAAGCAAGAAACTGAATAGCAAATTCAGTGTCTTTCCTGTAGTGTTCCATGAATATATATATATATGTATATATATATATATATATATATATATATGTGTATATGTATATATTTTAGTCATAAATAAGAGCAAGAGTGCTCAAAGCTACTGCACAGAACAACATGTAAGTGTAACAACAGAGGAAGATATGGGACATTTGTAACTCTGAGTTTCATGCTCTGGTGATGGACAGGCAAATATAGAAGTTGCCTCAAATAACATTATTTAACTTACATGGGCTGTGTAACTTAAATAGTGCAATTTGAAGTAACTGGTATATTTGCCTGATGATTGCCTCAGTGTGAAACTCAGTTGTAAATGCCCCATGTCTTTATCTAGTGTTCTACTAATACATTCACATATATACAAGCAGGTTCTTTATAGCATAGTACTATCAATATATCAAACTCTATCACTTCAAGATCCTCAAACCCATGACTTAAAACCATGTTTCCCTAACACCTAGAATGATGGAAAACAAATGTGCAATATCTGTGCAATATTTCTTCTACAAGAACAGACTACATGATGCAGTTGAAAATGAAGTACATCAACCTTCTTAATCAATTATGTCACTATTGAAGTTAAAAAAACCCTAAAAAAATTGTCAAAGCCAGCACTAAGATCTTTCTTATAGCCTTTGAAAATGTGTATGTTCCTCGTAGAACGAGTTGATAGTCATTAAGTTATTTGATGGGGCCATAGGGCAAGTATGGAAATGACAGACATCAAACCAGTCAACTGCAGATTGCATTTATCTATTCTACATGTACCTATACCTTGTAAAGTAACTTAAATGAATTAATCAATGACATACTGGGTATCTGGATGCATAGGAAGTGGGTGGTTCTGACACGTAATTCAGATCTCCTGTTCCTCTACTACCATTGTCAATATGAATGCTTATTGGTTTATGTTCATCATCACGTGTCTTTACTTTCGGCTTCTTTCTGAGGAGCCCAAGAAAGAATCCGATGAAGTAGCTAAGGAAGCTTTTGATAAATGAGAAAATCTTAATATCAATAACTTTCATGTTTGGTGCAGAACATCAGCCGATGTATTTATATTGTCTATCCTGTTGTTTGAGCCTCGACCGTGTTCTTACAGTGGTTCTCGAAAGTCACTTCGGTGTAAAGCAATTAGTGTGACGTGTTTATATGTTGCTTGTGAGAGCATGTTTCATACTTCGTTAATCTCGGCGATAATTCATGAAAGTCAGGTTAAGAGTACGACATTAGTTGCCTGAATGTGTCCTTTCGTATGTTCGAAGACCTTTCTGTCTCCTCTGTAACCAATAGTAAAGCACGAAATAGGCATAACAGATTGTCCCTCTCAAATCTAAAAAGCGTTCTCTCCTTATTGATCAACAGTTATATATCGAAGTAATCGAAACAACAAACTGTTGTGTTTGTCTTGTCCTTTGAACTTTACACCTAGGGAAATTGGTTACCAGTGACAATCCAACTTCAATCCAACGAGTGGAAACATACGCAGGCTTAGCAAGGTTTGAATCTCAAAAAATCAACATGCCAGTGCTACAGCAATTGCGCAAGGGTATTGGAAGTATGTAAGCTCGGCCTTCCCGAGGTACAGAGTTTCTGATTTTACATTACAACTATATTACTTTTTACGATATAACGCTACTAAACTCGCTTTGGTATCTCTTTAGAGTGTGCACTATCTCCACCATTATGGCTGTTCTTTATTCAACAAACTGAAACTTCTGAATGTTCCAAAAGAATCTTCCTGTCCAGTCATTGAAAACGAGGCCACTCTATAAGCTTTAACTTCTCCGTCAGGAGAACATCATGAACAGATAGACAAACACTTAAGGTAAACATTGGCAAGGATGTGATTGTCCTCCAATAAATACAAAATATAGGACAGAAATGCTGTATGAATAAAGGGCTAAACAAACTAGTTTCCTTTTTATTAAGGGAGGCTTTGAAGAACAGGATGTTTCACAACCTCGGTGGATGCCTCCTTAAGAAATAGAAAATCATTTGCCCTGTATGAATTTTCAGTGGTTGTTGATTTTTGCAGTGTTATAGGTCTTTTACTTGTTATATGAATGAATTCACGAACGGAAACACACTAGATTGTTTTTTGGCTTTTGTTATTCGGAAGTCTATAAAGAATCTTTAGAAATTATCATCATTCACTCCACTGTAGGCCTACCCCTTGAGTGTTACTAATCACATAAAGTAGTTCTAGTCTCTTCAGGGTGTCTATAGACATAACTTAGGTGGGTACTGATTCATTTCCATCATGTTCACATCAGGCGTATCACATAACACCAGTCTTTGCGTCACGTTATAACGCAATAATTGGAAAGCATAACCAAGGATAAGCTAGCTATCGGACACCGTGTGGCAATGTTCAATGATATATTCTGGCGGAACTAGCAATAAATGGGAATTTTATCAGTACTGGATAACGTCAGTTCGAAATGCACCGCTAGACTCTGTGGTATGTCTCATTAATCAATATCCTTAATCATGGAATTACACTCTGTCAAATATGTATATATAGTTGTAGCTTCGTCATTTTGCTGTCACACAGACAGGGTATCCATCAAGTCTCACAACAGCTGAAAATTGTTGATCTAAATGTCTTGATACATTCTTTCTGACAAGAAATAAAGGATTTTATTTATTCAGTAATAAGCCAAAGGTCTTTATATGCTTATGCTTAGAGGAGATACATGAGAAATGTTCGGTATAAGTGTGAAGAAAGGGCTGTTTATCAAGTGCAAGAAAATGATACGAAATCTGTTCCTGTATGCACTTTAAAACTCGTTGGTGACACCAAAAGGGGAATCTAGTTAGCAGATGCTATTGAAAAACAAATAGCCCTCTTGCAATCCAAATGTCGCCTTGTATACAAGACGTTCGATTCATAAACATGATCTATTCTTTCATTCGGGTATCAGGTTTGAGCAATCTCAATGAGTATGGACAAGAGACTTAAAGCAGCTAAGATGTGATCCTTGAGGGTGGTGTTGAGACAGAGGTGCAAGCCTATGTCGCAAGGAGACAGGGTTTTCCTGTGAGTTGTTAGCGAGCATCATGTCCTTGGCAGCACCTATTGTGAGTCTGTTACTTGTCATAAATCCCTATCTTTTATTTATTCTGTTAAGACTCACGAGGACTGTTCAGTCGCTAGAAGTCTATAGCCAGCAAATGCGTTAACTAACAAATGCGCCAGACAGAAAGGAGCTAGCTACAAATTTTTTAGGGCCAAACATCTTTAGGTTGATAACAACTTGGGGAAGTCAGAATGCAAATGATTAAGCGACACCAGGAGGGACAATATCAAGAGGAGTTTTTAGAAGTGGTTCTGGTTGCATTTTCGCTTTCTTGGCCACTATATGAACAACGAGGAATTGGAATGGTTGTTTCTCATTCATAACAGTAATGGAAGGAGGCACGATGGATGCCGGAGAGCAACTCATACAAGTAAAGACCTCAGAATAGACTGGTGAAAATAATCTCTGTTCAGTGATATTGACAAATAACAGGACAGATCTACAGTCCATGGTTACCAATTTTAATAGACAATACAGATATAAAATATATATGGTGAATTTTCTTTTCGCAAGCAACAAATCAGGGTTTAGCGTGAAATAGCTGCTACATTCTAAGGACACGTTTTTGTCTCTCTAGGCCTTTTGGTTTCTTAAAATCTTTATGGTACGTAAATAATATTGTCGTCTTTCTTTCCTAATGTCTTAAAAAGTTATTAGCAAATGATTCTTGAAGTGGGGGGCCAACCTGGTTACGCACAAGAAAATTCTAATGACTTGTAAGATTCATATTTGCAAGGGCGTTGTTTTTTCATGGGGCCTTCATACTTAGAGGAGGTTGACTCCTGTGTGGAGTCGACTTTCTTCAAACCCTTCAATTGACGAAAAGCAGAGATAACGTCAGGTCCTATGTTTTGATTCTTTACTTACCCAAGAGAAAACGAGAATGTTGCATCCCTGTAGGTAGGCCTATAATTTGTCTTTGAAGCTAAAACGTGAGGTATAAAATAGCCCTCACTTTGGAAACTGACTTAAAAGCAACTGTTTAGAATGTCAGCAATTGAATAAAAAACGGGGGAAATGAATATAGAGAGTAAGCTGAGATGTGTTCCACTTTTTGCCATTCAACTTACTCCAAGTAACGAGCAGGATCCCCAAATTAACAATTTCACAGACGTCTTTGCAAATCATTTCGAAAACTCAACAGCTATTAAGAGTTATCTTTCTGGCCCACTACTCTCTGATATTATTATTAATTAGATTCAAGATTGGCATCTATCTTTCTGAATCTGATTTAACTTCTTTAGCAACCGCCTCTTCATAGTATTCTTTCCTTATCAAAGAAACGTCCTTCTTCCGAAACTTACTTATACATTAGAATGACGCTGTCAGCTCAGTTCCCCAGTCTTTTTTCTAATTTCTCTAAGTTTCAGTTATTTTACATTCATTGACTTTTATTGCAATTGTTTACCTAGTTTTTCAGGCCATTTGGTACATCCAGTAGTCAGAAATGTTTTGGTATTTTGTTCATTGTACTACCCTGAAGAGCCCACGTATTCTTTTTGCCGTACGCTGAGTGTACGTCATGTAAAACCGTGTAAAAGAGCTTAAAGCTGTACTGCTAGCCGCCTCAATGTTTGCCTCGTATTGAATCAAATGATTCTCCTTGAACTCTGCCCTTTTTCAAATACTACGTTATACTTGCTCTGCCTCCCTCTTGATTGATCTATCTTGATCTATTCAATTTTTATCCATCTAGTATCAAAATATATCATGCAGCAAGCTATTCATACGTTTCTAGGATGGTATACATCTTTTATGCTCTTTAATCCCCATCCACCATTCTCTTTTCATAGTTATAGCTACTCATCACTGCCTTATAATTTGGGCATATTGTTCTCATTAGGAACCCTCTTAATTATTTATCAATGCTATTTAGCAGTCTTCTAGTAAAAGTACATTCTGGAGATACGAAACAACAGGATTAGGTCTATAATAAATTGCAATTATTAGATATCTTCATAGCAATTCTACGTTGAAAAATGCCCCAATTATCTTTTTCACTTCAAATTTTACCCGAGCCATCATTCTCTCCATCTCAACATCTTCACCCTGTTTACAAACTACAAATTTGTAGAATTGAGTCTGCTCTGGATCAAATAGATCAATCCGCTCTGGTATCATTTGCAGACCATCGATCTTATCATATGTCCTCTTTTAAATACAACCTCTGCGTACTTCGTAGCATCATAACTCGCCCTTGTATCTACGATGGCCTTCAATACTACCTCTTTGGCAGTCTCTAGCTGTTCATGACTTTCTTGTTAAACTTTGAGATTGTCAATTAACAAAATGTGATTTCGCAGCATCATAATAGGCATGAATTTCCTTAATCTCAAGCTTGATCTCTAGCCTGACTTTCCATTTCCTCGGCAACATTAAAATTTTTGCACAAATTATTAGAAATTCCCTTCCTCCTAGACAATCGCAATATCCCATCATGACGAACCATATTGCATTTCACTAATCATAGTATGTAACCTCTGGGCTACTTCTATGACTTTTCTTTTACCTTGCCCATAATACAATTGTCTACAATTAGCAGATCGGTAGTCCCTAACATATCCTTGCTTGTTTTCCTTTCCAATTTCATTCTGCTTGTCCCTTGCTATTATTCCTGAAAGTATATTGTATGAAGTAATTAAGCAGATAATAGGCTAATTATCTTCTGGAAATGACAAATCACTAAATAGGGGCAATAGTACTGTTCTTCCAATTGTAATCTACCCTAGGATACTATCGGCATGACTGACCCGCTCTTGCATTAGTCTACATAACGGCTCCCACAGGCTCCACTACGATCATACGTTTCCCTCCAGTTATTGGTTATGCAATCAACATACGGTGCTGTGTTTATTTTGTCCGGCGAATAATTTCCTTATGTCACTGACTCCTACAATTAATTCGTCCTAAATATTTATCATTTCATTGTACTTTGTTCACTCAATTTGTCTGTGATGTTTTGTAATCATCTTCCTAAATGCTGCACCAAAATGCTGCGTTGCAAGTTGCAAGCGGAAAATCATTATTTCTTGATACGTAACTGAAAAGCCTTTATATCGCGGACTCTCATCAGATCAAAATTGAAGAATGTACAATATGTTTCAAAAATTTGAAGAATTAGGTAAACAAATAAATCCTAATAACATAAGCAGCAGTAAAAAGTGTGTATATCTTGGAAAGATAACAGCAAGGATAACAAATATTTAAAAGGGGTGTGTTATAAATCTAATACCCATGGCCTAAAGAAGTGAGGATCCGATTGTCGTTTTCATCCTTATAGCTCACGACATAACACAACTAGTTGATACGACAGAGAAAATAATGTCACTAAAGATACTCTCTTTCATCTAACCTGTTGCGACACATCCATGCACACACAGCAGTGAGGCATTTCCGAAGATAATTTTAAATAAGACGCTGCTCGAATTTAAACTGACTGAGGAAATTCGAATATATCACAATGCTGACGAATAAAAACAAGCCGTCATACCCATACACATACGAGGTCTTGACCGAGCAAAGAGTCACGTGACGCATGGGTAGTATGGGCAATCAAGATGGTAGCATCATAAGGAGTAGAAATTCTCGCGCAAAACTAAAACTAAGCAGAAAGTAAACAGACGCTTAGAAACGAATAAAAAGGGTGGGTTCCTCATCTGCAGCATTTTTAATCAGGGGAAAATGTTTCCAATGAAAGTAAATTGTCATGTGAGGTCGGACATACAATACTAAACACGTCAAGCGTTGATAAATGAACTTGATGAAGATGTTCACGAGGCAGCATGGAAAGATGTTTTTCTGAAGCAATGGAGCATTAAATGTGCACAAGCTGATGGAGAAACAACTGGATTATTTTTGTTAAATTAGATAAGATTATTGTTTTATTTTAGTGAATTGGCAACAAGATAATTTCAGATAGAGGTTTTCCAGCTCCTTTATAAGAATGGTTACTTGATCGTCTCGAAGGTCCTTTTTAGGGATGTGCGGCTACATCCAATGTTTTTTAGGTCTTGGATAACTGCAGGCCGACATTCTTCGACAACCTCGATGGAGATTTCTGCGAACGATTCGGTTATAAAACCATGTCTTGTGAAACGTCGAGGGATGAAACCATCTACATAGAACAGAACATCGTCTCATCTATCGAGAACTTTAGAACCTCTACCACTTCCTTCTAGCTCACTGTTACTGCCTTGACAGTGTCAGAAACTTTATCTTGGACTACACAGTTAGCCGAGGCTGCCGCCTTCATATGATTTCTCTGGAGAAGAGAAAGAAGATTTCAGTTAAAGTTAAGGATATTATGTAGCATAGGCGCACATAGAACTCTTCATAACGGTGTTAGAAAGAATACCAAACTCGTCTCCTGAAATCAGTTCTTTTGGAAAATCATTCTCGATTCCAACGTGAGACAAATTAATTTTCTCATTACAAAGCTTGACTTATCACTTCATACGCTCTGTAGGTAGCCTAAGCTCTAAAATTCGTGTAGATAACTGTTAGAGCCCATTCGATTCCTGGTCTTACTTAAGAAAACTTCGTGATGATACTGAGAAAATCAGAATGTACGATTGTAGTCATAACTTGGATCGTTAAGAAGTTTACGACACTTGTTGAGGATAGATGTTGCAGCTATACAGACTCCTACCAAGAAGGTCCTCCTTGGCCTTTCAAGAAGTGGAAAACCATTTGCGCCTTTCAGTTTATTTCGATAATTATTTGCTTTGTTGACGTAAGTTTGAGCGTCAGAAGTCTTGTTCCGTGTAATAGGAGACGTATTACCTTAGCCAACTTATTAATGTTACAGAAATGATCAATTATGGTGATTGATTCAGTTGTACCCTAGGACACTGCACACTGTTGTTTTCCCAAGTTGCGTTAGAAAACATATGCATCAGCAATAGATTTGCTTAGAGTTTGTGCAGCAACTTTTACCTCCAATATGAAGTTTTGCCACTGTGAGTGCTCCGATTTCAGTTTATAACCTAGATGCAGCACATCCTGCTGGTGTACTTTATGTAGGCTCTGATTAGAAACCCATTTTAGGCAGTGGTTGTCCTCACTCAAGAACAACTTCATGATACCAAAGTCACTTCTGTCACGTTTTCGCACATGGCAGACGTCGCAAATAGCATAAGGGCATAAAGGGTGTGACCTGGGCCTTGTTGCACGTGGGAAACATTCAATTAGATCGGCGATCAGCCATTTTAATATTTTTGGCACAATCATCAAGCACAAAACATGGACTGTTATACCGCTGTCCGAGTAGGTTTACTTTTCTTTAACTGTCTGCGTTACAACTTCGGGGTTGGGTTTATTTGTAAGGAAGTATGCAATAGGATAAGACCAGGTTTTCTTCATACCTACCACCATAAACAATAATGCACTCTTGGCTATCGATTCAAGGTCTTCTCCTTATATTCCACCACGGTCCACAGACCTAGCAATCTTTTATACTAGTCTTGTTGTGTCAGAATAATTCGTTCTTTATTTAGATTTTAAACAATACCTGTAGGCAGCGACGATATGAAAATGCAGTGTAATTGACAAATTTTTCATCTCTCGGAGTACTGAGATCAAATGGTGCAATCTTGACTATCAAACTCATTTTTAAACAGTGCAGTTTTTATGTGGCCAAATTTTTCTCAAGTACACAGGTAGCATATCGTGATAAAATTTAAACTTGTCGTAGGACGCTGATAAGATTTTTAGGTTTTTTTTGTCACGTTTCGCTTTTGATTGCAGACGCTTTATCTGCTCGTTCTTGCGTGTTATCACTCTTTGAAGACGATTTACAATGTTTGCTGGTGATTTCATGTGATGATGATCCCATTTTGTGTTGTTTGGCAATGACGCAAGGCAGTTTTAGTCAGGTAGAGATTTAGGGGGGGGGGGGGGAATTAAAGCCTGCCCATTGGCAATTTTGTAGCCTTTTCAGCGTTTAATAGATGTTTAGGGAAATCAAGATGGAGGGCATGGCGTCTAGCTTTGGGAACCTTTTATACATTGATGTGCTGTAATCCATTTGTGAAGAGTAGACATAGTCGGTGTCAAGCACTTACCTCGTCGAACAACAAGAACCAATTTTTGAAAATGATTTTGATTTTTTTTTTGAGCTTTGTATTATTAGTTTGATTCACATAATAGAGAAAGGTAGTAAAGTTTCTTATGAAAGGAGGACAGTGGCGTCAGATTCCTGTTGCACCCACTCATGGAACTGAGGATGGTTCTTCTAAATTTCACAGTCACAATCGAACATTGCTGTTTAGAAGGTTTTTGTCGTGTTTCTAGTTTATGTATGCATTGTTATGAAAGACATTGGGTCACATGACTTCTGTAAGATCACAAACTATCGGTGCTACTGTTATGAAAGTGCAGAAACGCACACTTGATCAGACCATTGATTTTATAACACATACAACACGTGTTTTATAATCCCTGTTAAGGCATACAGGAAACATGTATCATGTTTGCACATTGAACCAGTAAATTAGGCATGTACTCGGTATTTGTTCCTGTATTACATCAATAAATTAAACCTCTTTTCATTCATAAGTAGTTGTCAGCGTAGGCGTCGACTACATGGGGGCTTGGGGGCTCGTGCCTCCCCGACAAACTCTACGTTTCTTGTTACCTTTCTGTTTTAGGCAAGATGCTCTTATTGTTTTCACCTTGTATTTATTAGGTATGTCCTTTCCATCAATTGTCATAAGTGCTATTCTACTTTTCACATTTTAATGTCGATTAACAGTCAACTACGGAATCGAAGTCTTCGATCACAAAAAACAATTATAAAATGCTGTCAAAGTCAGGAAAATGAACCACGGTACTGACAGAAATGGAGGTTTGAAACAAAAACATATAGGAAGTCATTTTTAAATATTCATCTGGGCACAATTTCCCACTAATCATTTGTTTACATCAAATCATCTCTCCATGGCCTAGTTTCTACTTTTTGATAGCTGTCGGTGAAAATACGCCAACTATATGATACTGGGAGAAATCTCCATGCGTATCAAAGTAATTGTTTACAAATTGCTATACGTGCAGCGTTATTGATACAAAGGTATCCAAAAACAGCTTTAGTTATAAGTAGACAAGTGCAGATAGCTACTGGACAGAGATATAGTAGGAGCTAAGTCAGGGCTAGTATAGCAAGGGGCACCTCTCATGGCATATAGACGTAGGTGGGAAAGCGCAAATGAAGTAGGTAAATGAAATTAGCAGTCTGATAGGTGTGAGGTAAATGCAAATGACAAGAAACAGAAGGTAGAAGCAGTTAGGCACGAGTAGATAGTAGATAGATGTAGTTGGGTAGGAGTAGTTAGGTGGTGGTAGACAGTAGGTAAGAGTACATAGGGTAGGGCTAGGTAGAGAGTAATAAGGTGGAAGTAGGTAGGGGTTGTTCGGAAGAGATTAGATAGGGGTAGTAGTAGAAATAGAGAGTAGGTGGAGGTAGTGGTAGATAGGCAGGAATAGATAGATATTAGGTACGTGGGGGTAGTTAGGTAGAAGTAATGGCGTAGGTACGGTGTAGAATTAGGTAGAGTTTTTACTTTACTATCTACTTCTTCCTATCGCACTACAGCAACCTACTACTATGTATTAACTCCTACCTACTCTACTTCTCCCTAACTATCTCTACCTACCTAAACCTATCTAGGCATGCCTACTATCTACCTCTATCTAACTAAAGCTACCTACTATCCATCTCTACTCAACATCTAGGTCTACCTAACTATCCCTAACTACTATCGACTTTTACCTTATTGCCCCTACCTGCTACCACATAACTACCTATCTACCCCTACCTACTATCTACTTCTACCTTACTAAACCTACCTACTCTTTACCTCCATCTAACTATACCTTCCTACTATGTAGTTCCACCTAGCCACAACTACCTACTTCCTACTGCTACCTAACTACCCCTACTTACTATGTACTTGACTAGCCCTCCCTACTATTTAGGTCTACCTAGCTATATAAAAGTGTAGAAGATTTTAAGTGGTTTAGCCCTCTGTCATCGTATGAATTCTATACCCAGTTCAAAGAGGTCAGAGATGGGGAGACGTACAATTGGTGTCAATTCACTTGACAGATTCAGATGGTGATTAAACCTCTATGAGAACATCGGACACTTCGTGGATATTGAAGCAACATCTGACTACCCGTCTTTAAGCTTTTTTCACAAGCGTACTTTAAAAAGAGTTGAACACTTTACGTTCTTTTAAATGAACAACACCACATATACACATCAGACGGCCGCCAACGTAGCCGTCCCAATATTTAAAGGTACATAAAAAATACTGCTTTCAGCCAAGGTTTTCAATCTCCAGCCCGCGAACCTATTTCATCCACATATCATTTATTACAGATAACCTCATTCCTCGAGTGGAGCACAACTCTATTTTCTCTTGGTCCAATAGCTAGCATTTATCTCTTAAAGGTGGAAGGTAAGATGACTCACAATATATTTGCGTGGAATCCAGAAACGGTTTTTTGTTTACAAATTTACAAGTTGGAATCCCTATAAAACAGTACCAAAGATTTTGTGAGTGTGATGGAAATGAGTGGGTGATTGGAACAGCTGTTATTAAGAAAAACAAATCCAGTAAACACAACGTACGCAATCCGTGTATCATGGTATTATTCTATACAATATTTCCTGGAGAACTTACTTTACTTTTTCGGTAGTCCTTTCTACATTAATATCATCATAGGCATTTGATCTTAATCGTCAATACTACGCTATGATCGTAACGGTCTCCATATCCATTATCATCATCTTCTCATCCTCCTCATCATCAGCAATGTCATAATCATCATCATTATCATCATCATTATCATCATCATTATCATCATCATCTTTATCTTTATTATCATCATTATTGTTATCATCATCATAATCTTCTCCGTCATATTCATCTTCATGGTAATCATCATTGTCATTGTCACTGTAATGATCGTCATCAATGTCATAATCATCTTCATCATCATCGTCACCATCATTATCATATTCATTGTCATCGTAGTCGTCGAGATTGAACTGTTAAGGTGTTTATTACTTTTCTGTACATTGTTCTCTAGAGTCAATAGGCGATGGCAAACGTTTCTTATTCAGGTTGACCTATGACAGTTTTGTTGGTCCACACTGACTTTACAGTAGGATTCAAGTGGCTCGCGAATGTTTTTAATGACTGAACACTAAGGCAAAATTTACTCGTTCCATTTATATTGAAATGTGTCTTGAGATGCTGTCATTTACCAAGATTAAATCAGTTACAAGTACATTGACTCTAGTTTGAAATATTCATATGAGGCAAATTATCGATCTTTATTTCACAGAACGAAGTAGTACAGACAAACAGAGCACAGAATTTGCAAAATATGCAAGATCGTTGTTCAGTTACTTGCCAGACGACTTTTTGTCAAATTGCCCGTGGCGTAATTTCTTACTTTATCAGTTATCTAGTGACGTCACGATTACGTAGCATTGTATGTCGTTTGGAATGTTTTTATTCCACAACATTCGTAAGACTAGAATACGTTATCAGAAACCGTCATACCCTTGAAGATTTGAAGCTACGCGTTTTACATTACAATGAAGAACGGAAAGCGTGTAGCGATGATCGAGGAAATGTTGCCAACTTTTCACATCATCCAAGATTATCTTTCTTAACTTCTCGTGGAATACTGCAAAAATCATCAGATTAGAAGATTTGTCATTTAATCATGTAAAGTAGGTTTGAAAACAAAGAGTACATTTGATTTAATCATCTCAGAGTTTATTTCTCTGCGACGACTGCGATGATGAGGATAAGGGTTTGTATAAGACAGATTAGTCAACGTACACACAGTTTTTAAAAAAAGATGGCGAAACTAAGATTTTTCAGACACGGAAAGAGAACATTTACCTCAACTGGATTGAATTTACATTACAACTATGATACCAAATATCAAGTGTTAGCATCAACATAGTAAACGTTTTCAATGCAGGTACCTTCTCTTGCGTCGTGTGATAAGGGGAGCCATACCATTTTACCATAATCTTAAATTTGAAAAATTATAACCGCAGTGTATCTCTTAATGGAAACTAAAAATATAAATTCTCGTTGATTATGCTGGAACTCGACATTCAATAACGATGAATCACTAAAAGATTCAATTTTAATTACCCCACATATTTAAATTAGAAACTCATAATTATTTTACAGTTTTGTTGATATTTCTCATCGTGCCTTGATGCAATTTGTAACGGTGTAAAATGTAGAACGATTCTCCTAATAAACTATTCAATGCCAGCTTTCCCTTTATATGACTGACTGATTTTATGATACCGCAGAACTTGAATATGTAAGAGGATGCCAATATGTAATTAACATTCATGTTCAAACGATATTTGTTCTTTGTACCTTGCACCATGCTCTGGCTGTAAAGTCTATAAGAAATACCCTCTTCACTTGTATCGACGTAATTGTCTTGGAGGGCATCAATTGAAAAGCTTTGACAAAAGCAAATTTGCCCCATGACCCCATGTCATTATTTTCGATATGATGTACTAAAGGCTGAAGGAATATTGGCCATTTATTGAAAAAAAGAATTTGGGGTTGGTGGAAGGGGAGGCAGTTACATTCTCATAGAAAGCAGGAATTTGTTTGCTGGGTGTCTAGGTTGTGTCATAGGGTAGTGTTTGTAAAATTAAACTGTGCCGGCTCATTCATCGTAAAAGTAAAATTATACACGACGGAAGAAGGCTATGACGGCATTTGTTCAAGTGGGCATACGCCAACGACCAAGGTGCAGCTCTGGGTGTGTCTGCCACTCTCGTCATTTTGTGTATGAGAAGAAAACGGACTCCCATTCAAAGGAGTAGAGGCTAGAAGACTAGAGGCCGAAAGATACCTATGAATAAAGTTGTCGGATCTATCTCTTGAAGCAAACGCTCACTTCGCCTTTTTGGAAACCGTTACTCCTTACACCGAGGATCGAATCAGATCTCAAAAGAAATCTTCTTACCGACTGCTATTGAACCCTAAAGCCGTCGTCAATGAACCGTCTACAGAAAACTATTGTAAGTAATTATCTGATTATTGTACGTAGTGGGAATCTATTAATTTATGTTAAGAACATTTATTTTTATTTGTCTCGTTACTGTTTCGTCCGCTTTCCGCCACTAGACGTCCGCTTTCACCCTTTGCGGCGACTCCGTGACAGTTGCAATTTGGTATGTCAAATTTAAGTGACACTACAGGTTGCAGATATATTTAACGATGTGGAAGTCATGAGGATACAAGAAAATGCAGACTAAAATCTGAAGTCCTAGAATAATTATAGGAAAGTAACTCTAATATCTTCACATATTCCTTCTCCCGACAAGCACTGTTAAATATCGCCAAGGTACTTTTCTGAGCATTCCTCTTTGCATGCTTGGAAATGCATTATTTGAATTTGTACTTGAATTCTATCAATGTCAACATTATTAACCAAGCAACTTTAACACTTCAATATTGCTTCATCTACAGTTGTATTGTATTAGTTTTCTATAAAAGACACCGAAAACCTATCTACAGAACATACCTTCATAAAACATTTACTGTTTAATGTGAGAGAGACCCTTCTGTTGTGATCTCTCTTAGTGACAGGACCCTTGGTGACAATCTCTGATCATGGCCGAATCATGGGGGAACCTAATTCCAACAATATGCAGCAAATGACATATTCTGGGCAGAGGACAATAATGGGCACGAGATAAATTTGTGTGATAGTCCAAACATGGAGACATCGCCTCATGACACTCCTTTCCTCAGTATGCAGTTCCAAAATCATGCTTAAGAAGCATCATAAAAGCCGTCACTGTTTGAACCAACAACCCCTCTCATGAAATTAACCTTACTCTGACACTGAACAGTCAGGGGGGAGGGGACTAAGGACTGCTGATAAATTATTCTTGTAGCATCTGCACTATTATCGAATGGCGGTGGTTTTCAAACTTGGTAGACGACGAAGTACTAAAAACAAAAATCGGTCATTCTCATACAAAATGGTATCGCATCTGAATAAATACAATATGTACAAATGGTATCGACTGTAGATCTTCAAAAATGCAGGGGAAAATTAGTGTTCACTCCAATCCAAAGAGAACTAAGCAATAGCCAAGAATCACTATCATGTAGAGCTTATGAAGGATGGGGCCAGATGTTGAGACGAGTCAAAGAAATTTAATACTATCATACAAGAAGGCTTCTAGAGATGACCTCTAGAATATTGTTGTGTGTTTTGTTTGCGTATGGTACCATTGAAACTAGTCTTTTATTCGCAGGTTGTTAAATTCATCTACGCAGTGATGATTAATCAAGAAACAGATGGTTATG
>JAAAKL020006856.1:0-17527 GCA_010016065.2 Carybdea cf. marsupialis auct. non (Linnaeus, 1758) | reverse complement strand
GGTTCTCCCCCTGCAAAATATATTAACTATGAATATTTATTTCATCTATATCAGGGCAAAAGGATTGTGAAATAATAGGAACAACTTTACCTCCACTTGTTAGTGGCCAGCTGAGGTGTTTCCTACATTTAAAAATTGACTGGATTGAATGGATACCATCTGTAAAAGTAAAAGATGTACTTGTCAAAGTTCAATGGTGGGGGGAAAGCGAAGGCACTTTATTTAGGTAAGTAAAGAACGATATAAACAATTGATATCATTTTTTAATATTTTGTCTTCGAATTTCGAGCATATTCTGAACAATCCGGTTGTGTTCCAAATATTTGGTGTATCTGGAAAGCATTTTTTATTTTCTTCTTTTTATACCCTGTCTAATCTACAGAGTCCATGGTATAGACCACATTGTGGTTAAATACTCTTACAGAATATTCTGAATATTCGATCTTAAAATTTAAATTCGGTGGAATGTTGTATTTTCAAATGCTAGTGGAAAATTGTTATATTTTATTATTAGTAGGACTAAACGTGGGTAAATTAATTGTAACATTATCTTTGAATAGCAGATAAAGAGATGCATGTGAATTGATAGCTTTCAGTTGTTCACACTTGTTTTAGACCAATTATTTTGGGTAACAAGAAACATTGTTCAGAGGTGAAGTATCCAGTACGATGTGGTCCTAAGCAATTTTCAGCATATCTACAAGGTAGGTTCTACTATGGACGTTTTTCAGGTTTTTTCTAAATTGTAATATTTGCATACTAGATAAGGTCGTTCAAGTTATATGTGTTAGCTGTAAACCTTACGGAACTTATATGTTAATGAAGGAAAGGAATCGCTAGTGATATCTCTAAAGAATACAGGATAAATGTCTCTCTGGAGTAAAAATTGGTGACTCAATATATGTACTTTGAATTGCAGATTGACGTGTAAATTTCATGTTTGCAACGTTCACTATTTACACAACAAAGGTCAGTTAAGTTATCTTTTTTACTACAGATGCCCGATTCTCGTTTGGTGAATTTTACGTGAACCCGAGGATATCTGAGAAAGACCAAAGGCTGTCAATCGTTACCTGTCCTATTCATTACTAGGCTCATTAGTTGAAACCATACTATTTATTTCAGAGGGATCGGTTTCTTTTCCGAGAATGTTCCAAGAATGTTCCGAGAATGTATGCTTTTAGTGAGATGCAAGATTTTTATTTATGAGTTTATTACTTGGGATTGCAATATTGGGCGCACCTTATCGATTCCGTGGATTAAACAAAATCTTTAGCTTTTGTTTATGGATGCGGAAGGGAACTATAATACAGACAACCTTTTGGAATTTAGCTAACCGTGAATTTTAAAATTGCCGAGAGTGGAACTGAGGGAGGCTTTGATAGGATGGAACATCGTCAGTATTGCAGTTTCCTTCTTTTGCACTTCTTATTAGTTATTTGTCGGTAGATATGACTTCTTCATTTCACTTCCAAAACAAAGCCTACATCAGTCTTTATTTGATATAGCATCTAATTGAACTTCTTCTTTTTGTGAACTAAAACTTGTTCAGAATGTGGTAATATGTGCTCAATTTGATAATTAACATACAAGGATTAAAGAAATATTTATATTATATATATATATTATATATATCAAATTGGTCAATTAGTTTATTTTTGTACTTTTAAATATGTAACTAATAATACATTGTTTTCACATATGCTAGTCCATTTAACTATGTAATTGGCTGGAAACATATTTGAGACGTTTCTTGTTTTTGTTCTAAAGTTGGTTATGTGATAGATTCTTTGTACAAAGAAAGGGTGTATTAATACAAAGAAAAGGAGGACACAAATTGTTTTGCTTAGGGGAACCTGTGACGCTCATAGACACTACATTATACCCTCCCTTAGTTTGGATATCAAATTTGTAAAGCGACAAGTTATGTTTTGAAGCTGATCAGCCTAGTGTTCACAAAGTCGCTCAATAATTGCATGTTTACTGTATCCATCTATGATGATGGTAAAATGTTAGAAAAGGAATGTACAGAGACGTATTGACTCAATACTGTAACAAATACCGTTTAAACTTAGAAAAAGGGGCATGTAAAGCTTGATAATGTTGCCAACACGGTCATATTATTATGTTGAGTGGCAACAATGGAGTGTAACTGTAAGTATGCACTTGCTAAATAGAACCAACCCCAAATTTGTTTTTCCTCTAAAATACTCAAGATAGTTTACGTGTAAAATTACGATCCTCTGCTGTGTAGGTAAAAGATTGGTAATTCGTTTCTTCTTTGCAGTTATTTTGTCTCAGAATTGTGGTAGTCTTTTCCTTGTCCAATTACTGATCGTTTAGTTTTTGCTTTGATTCTCTCTTTATTAGTTAGTTGTTGAAGAAAGCACTGAATTCAATTCAAGACTATTTTTCCATGATTGAAACTGATAAGGATACACAGAAAGACGTTTGCTGTTTACTCGTAGATCGAAGGTTTTACACAAATATAAGCTGACGTTTGGAGTTGTGAGCTGAAAGACCATGTTATGCCTAACTTTTGATGGACAGTTTGTTTTCACTCGTATACATGGCCTCAACCGTAGAGGTGTACATTACTTTTTTACGTTTATTTACAGACGTCATACATGTTTATGATTTTTAATTCTAATATAGTATTTCTAAAACACGTTCAGTAAAATTTTAAACAGCAAGGTGCTCATAATGTCCATGCAGCATCCTTTTCTTAATTTAAAGTGTGGCAAAAAGTAATACAGCAATGTGCCTCTGTAATTTACACCCAATAGATATGTCAACCTTGTACATTAATATCTTACATGGATCAACCAAGAAGCAATTCGCTCAAGTGCAGGTGAATGAAATTGTAAATCTATCTGCAGCTAAGCCGGTTAAGGGGTGAGTACAGCATTTGTTAACATTGGTTACGCTTTGGGGAAGGTAGTATTTACTTTGTTATATTGTTTTAATGTGACAAGTTAATTTGTAGCTTTGTTTCTTACTATTGGTTCTGCGTAGATGTCTGCCACATTGCCACAAACAATGCCCGCTTAGCCCACTTGATTATTATAATTATGCTAATTGACAATTATCCAATATTTGTTTTATATTTGATACAATAGCACTGAACATTTTATTCGGGAGCAATCACAATATATTGTAGTTTCGAAAGAGTTGTCAGGTGTTCGGAAAGTGTAGCCTTTGGGGAGGTGTCATGTGGATCTTTAATTAAGCTAATCTGATTTATATAAAACAAGGACAAATTTAGAAAGGATGAATATTGAAATATTCAATTAATACAAGATACTCAAAAACTGTTTTTCAGGGGCAACGTAGAGCATCGATGTATTTTTAGTATTTTATTGCATCTTTTGAGAAAGAGGAGGACATATAAGGGATTTTGATTTGAAAGCTGCGAACCCAAGTTAGTAAGGTCAGATCAGCCGATAAAATGCTAGTCTAGGAGACAACTCAAAGTTTTATAGTCTAGCAGACAAACTGAAAGTCAAATAAAATACAGTTCCATAATCTTGCATCATGATAACCGCTTTCACGAAAGTAAATTGCTAAACCAGTTTAACAGTTTAAATTTCCCCCTATTCAGGTCAAGAGTTGTAATGGTATCATGAACTATTTAGTTAACAAAATATTCGTCATGGAAAAGAAATACACCCCTGGGATCCTTAAACGCTTTCTAAAGGGGATATTAAGTTCACTTTATATTTACATTTGTTAATAGATGTGACTTGTAAGAGTTGTATATCTCTTTTACGAAAGGCAGAGTTTTGTACGGAAAGACGTTTTATAGATTTTGTAATTTGGAAGTGCGTACCATTGGTATATCCGTTAAGTGCGTTGCCTACCATGCTGGCGTGCTCCGTCGTTGTCATCGAGTTCTTTCCCTCCAAATTCTAGAAAAACCCTGACAGTTTTTTAGATTCGAAAAGAATATAGAGAAAATTGCAGAAGGAACTGTTGGAATTTTGTTACTTGACGTCAAACTAGTTTTTCCAATAAGATTATAGTCTATGCAGATTAACGTTTTCACCTACTTGCCTCTATTTAAAAAACTGGTCCATCAGGATGCTTCTAGGCATGGCATCTCGACTTTCCTTTATCTGCAGCGGTAGACTTTACCTCAACTTCGCAGTGCACCTTTTTACTTTGCTGGAGGGATAGCTATTTTTTAATCCCAGGAGCGAAATGTTTAATTATATAGCGCTGTAGAATTTTCCACGTAGGCCGTATTCTCGTTTAATTGCTATATTATCATACCAATATGATATTGGAGCACTAATGTCTTCTGCTTCTGTATTCTGTAATTGAATCTATCTAGTTATTCTTCTCTTACTCTTGCCGTAGGAATAATTAATATACTGAGAGACCACCACCTTACTGAACCCCTTTTCTGACATTGAACTTTTCAGTTTTTCCATGTGGTGAATTCTCTGTTGTTCTATTTTATCCACTCATAGGCTTTCTACTTACCTATGTGCTTAATCTATATACTGTGCAACCTGTGAATACTATAAGATACTTTCGAAAATTCAGAAAGGGTGCCAATACCAGGCAAATTATTTATTTAACGCCTTTAATTAGGGACCTGATACCGAGTAGTTGTACTATGCTTAATAGTATTGTTCAGTTGTCATTGGTGGCTCGTATGTATTTTCCATACTCTGTATTTTTTAAACTTGGTTTAGATCATCGTCTTCTTCCTCGACCAACGTTTCCAAACATTTAAATTACACTTATATTGTTGCCGTGATGTACCCCCCATCCTTATGTCAGGTCCTGCAACAGAAACTTTATTTGGCAAGTCATCATGATCCTAGTCCATAGCCATTCGTCCGTAGGTGCACTTTCATATTTTCAACAGTACGTTTCCACAACTGTTTGCCTGCTGCTTTCCTTGTAGCATTGGCCACTGAAAGATTTGTCCATTCGGCGATGTTATGTAGCCAGTTTTTTCTAGGTCTTCCTCTGCCCCCTTTTCCCGGTACCCTTCCATGCATTATGGTGTTGGCTAAACTGAGAGAATCGCGGTTACGAGTGACGTGTCCAAGCCACTGCATCTTCCTCTTCTTCATAATTGACAGCAATGTTTCTTGGTTGCCACTTCTCTAAACAATTTCTCCTTAACGCTCTTGTTAGGTATGTGTGCTGTGTATGGAATCCGAAATCTTTCGGTAGAACTTCATCTCAAAAGCATTGATTCTCTTCTCTGATTCTGCATTTAATGTCCATGATTGACAACCATAGGTCATTGTAGCCAACACCATGGCTTTCTTAAACCGGACCTTTTCCGCAAATAGAATAGTTAAAAAAAAAGTACTTTGTCGTGATTGGCTGCTGTACAGGTACTTATTTCAGATAGAAACAACGATAAAGAGGTATCATCATCACGTTTAATTGCCATTTGGATGCAGGGGTACTCTGCTGGTCTCAATAAAAATTTCTCCCTTTTTTTGTCATCTGTTTTCTTTGTTGTAATAATTGCAGAAGCGTTTGCCAATTCTTTGATATTAGCACCCAGTCCCTCTTTGGCTCTCTGCCTTATTTTTCAGGCACTCTGCCATGCATTATAGTATTGATTGATTAAAGACTGGTTATGGGAGATAAGCTTAGCACAAGTTTGTATTATGCTGAAACCTTTTCTAGATTTATTAAGAATTTTAAACATATGACTTCTCTGGTTTAATTAAATTTTGTAGAAGTTGGAGAATTTGCCTCGACCCTAAAAGTATTTAAGTTATTATTTGTAAGACATTATATTTACCTTTATTTCAGTGACCCAATTAATGTTGGTTGCCACACCAGAGATTTATTAAAAAGACTTTACAATTTTAATCCTTTCTTCAATGGTTCATATTTCTGTGGTGACATTTCTGTTTCTCAAGTAACATTTCAAAACTGATTATCCTTTCTTTCATTTACTTTGCTGATCAGGACTTCTCCCTTTCTTTCTTTATGTCCAAGTTTTTATTCTCAATTATTCAGATCTTACAACGACAGTGCGCAGAGTTCTTATTTTGCATGTTCTGAATTCTTCAACTAGTTTCTGGACCGTGACGTCTGCTAACATGGCCTGCATGTGAAAGTTTACTTTGTTAATAAGTGACCACTTTCACTACACGTAAAGGATGCCAAAGGAATTCAAAGCTTTTGCGATATACTGCTATCAAAGAATCCTCCTTATAAAGTAGATAGCAAAAGAGACCTATCTTTGTGTACTAAACAACACCGGGTGTGGATTGCTCATTTGGAGCACCATTGTAAAGAGGAAGCTTATGGCCACTTATGCCGTAGACGAGAACTGAAACGAAGTGTCCTTACGGTGAAAGTATCGACGAAAAGATATAGAGAAAAGCTAGCAACACCATGGATAAAGGATGTCATAACAGTAGCAGCAAAAAGTTACGCTGCTGGTAACAACAGATTACTTAAACCGCGATATCACCAAACCCTTATATCTCCCATTGCGCATCTCTAACTAATAATCTGCGTTGAGAATTTTTTAAAAATACCCATGTCAATATTACAGACCAATTATAGGTCTACCCTGAAATAGAAAGAGAATAGCAGTTTTCCAACTTCACCTTAGATACAAACCTGTCAACAGCTGTCCGTAAACTCTTTAAGTTACTCTGATCCCAAGATAACTTCAATATCTAACCTGGTTGTGATTGCTACCTCACCTAAAATATAAACATTCATTGATTCAGATTTTGCTACTTATAAATCCATTTCTTGTTCGGCGTAAGGTGCATGTGAATCCAAAATTCCCCCTTTCAAATTGGTTTTTGCAATCATTGGATTTTCTATTCCTTGACCCAGAAGAAATTTGCAATATTTGTTTGTTTTGTCCTTATAGGAAAATTGTTATGAACTGTAGTCATGTGTACATTGATGTCCTTCTTTCTATCGGCACTCCTTTAACCGCAACTACATTTGGATGGTTTTAATCAGCATCTTCATTACCCTCCACATCTACAGTCGCCAAAAGACTGAATTTGGTCACTAGAATCCCCCTTTGATGCTAAAGTTGATCATGACTGATGTTTTACCAAAGTAACGTAATGCGCCCAAGTTCTCAAATCATCAGACATCACTGAATGCGAGTTGAGCAACATGGACATGCTCTATGCTACGCTGTTTTCAGTTTTGCAGAATTAAACATTATAGCTAGGAAGCACAATTGCTATCCTTACAAATGAATTATACATGTAGTAAATTATGCAATAGCACACACAAATGGATGTTCATTTGAGTGGATAGTGGATATAAGGGGTAAGAAATAATTTAACGTAGCCATTGTCACCTTATTCTCTTAAAATCATGCTAAAAATATACTACTTTGATTTTTATATAGTGTATTTCCAATTTACTCTACTGCCAATAAAAGCAATCCGAGCATTATTGGTGAAATGTTAATCAGTGCTGCTTTTCATTCAATTTCAGGTAAATGTACTTTTTACATTACTATAATTTTTAAATTTAACCCACTTATGGGAAGACAATTTTGTTACTTTAGAAAGTCATGTTGTTAGTTGTTCCTATTTCGTTTGATATGAATATGTATAGATTATCGAACGTTTAACAGTCAAATACTCTATGTGATTTGGGTGCAAAAAATGTAGCAATGCCGTGCTTCCTAGTTCCCAGTTTCCTATCCACTTCGAGTGCAGAGAAGCATACAGAAGAGCCATGTTTGGAGGGGTGCAGTTCAAAACCCACTTTTATGTTTGTTCTCCGCACTTAATATTTGTTAAAGGATGCTTCACTCTTTCCGATACAATATTTTAGTTTGTTGCTATAGGCCCTGTACAATTTCCAATCATTGCTATTTCCACTTTGTTTTGCTCATCCCAAATGGTAATCGGACTTCACCATTTTCTGCTATTGTTAGCAAGAGTTCAGTCTTCAAATGTTAGTAACAATTGTTGAGATTTGGTAAACAATACATCTACAAATGCAATAGAATAGTTATTCTACATTTTAAAAGGGGAACGTAGAGAACGATGAAGTGGGTTTAACGTAATAAGAACGTCATTTTAGTCACCAATAGAATGAAATAGAACAAACAAGTGGCTTGGAAAATGGCTTTGATTAACTGGTAAATGCTGAGTAAAGGCAAGCTTTTCATAGTAACTAAAGAAGAATGTTTACCAATAAATGGCCATAACAGGGAGCAGGTGGAGAGCCCATAGCTGCTCTATCTTACCAAGGATACATAGTATCATTAAAACTAAATTCTAAATTCATTACTGGTTCAGAGAGACAGCATTAAAATTTTTTACCATATAATTTGTCAACACAAATATTGATGGCAGTATCCAGAGGTATCAGTTAGATAATGAATAAAGTATAAGATAGTTAAAAAAAAGTGGAGTCAAGTTAGTGTAAATGTGGAAGGTATATCCTTTTAGGGGCTGAAGCTATTTAAGACAGCAATTAAAGAAACCAAAGCCAAAATTCTATTTCATCATCTCTTCAACAGATACTTTTCAGATGTCATCGGCAGCTGTGCCTACAGTTGATACTTACAAGGATAGTAGTGAAACTGTGGTAGAAGAAGGTGATCTTGATAACATTGCTGTAAGTGACTTCAATATCCGATGCTTTCGTAGTTGCTTTTACAGAATTTTAACATATTTAGTTTGTAAAGTGTTTTTGGGAAGAGAAAAATAGGCACCAATAGGGACCCAACGACTTCCAATGGGCTGTGGACAGCCTGATTGACCGGCAAAATTCCATAAATAGGTATAAAGAATTCCCTGTGTAACAGAGCAAGTGCTTACCATACTGATTTTGCTGCCTCCCATATACCCCAAACAGTTGCAGCGAAGATTAATCATGCATTATATTCATGTACGAGTGGCCTATTTTACAACATCATTTTAAATACATTTATGATCTGTAATGGGGTATACGTAGTCATTGCATACTGTATCCTCTTACCGAAACGGAAACACATTACCTTCAGGTTCTCTCCCTCAAGGTTCGATCCCTCAAGGTTCAAATTGAGTGATACTTCCCATTGTCCAACAAGTATAGTGGCGGTAGTGAAAAAAAGAGTGCAGTGCTTCATGCGGAAAATTATAATTGGTTTGGGCTTGATGGAAGAACCGCAAGATGTCATAATTGTATTTTCAATCTTGTTAATTCCATATTATATTAACTTTCTTTGCTGTTTGAGGTGAGTATTATCTTTCCAAATGGGGCAAAAATAGAGAGTTAAGGCAGCAGCTGGGAGGAGGAGTAATGGTATGACAAATAGATATTACAGATTGAGAAACTTTTTTGTTGTTGCAATTTGTTCCACCATCCAAGGCATATTTTCCCTGGACTACCAATCTTAAGAACGTATTTCGGGGACTCCAATTACCAAAGAGAATGAGTACAAAGAACTCGCCCTACTTACGAGTGATGTCAGTTGTGAGATCAATCAAGTACCTCCTCTTACACGCAATGAGAATGAAAAGACTAGGATGAACAGAGGAGTGGCCAACGCTACGAATGATACTAAGTGCAGATTATTTTCGTGAGTACTCCCCAAATGCTCGTGGGGTTCCCGTTTGGTTGGTACATTTCGATGTGCCTAGCTAAATACAGTTTATTGAAATTGCTTCATTGGTTTCTTTTGGAATTTATACTTCTACTGATTAAATCATTATGATTTCTGAGGCAAACTTCCAGAACAAAACGTTGGTGTAAAGACTGTGACTTATTTTGACTATGTATTGTGTTTTTTCCAATCAACGTGTTGTCACATATGCATGTTGAGACTGCAGTTCAAGTCAGTTAAACATCCCTCTCATTCGAACAGCCTATGCATACTTCCGACGTATGTGATGAATGAATTGATAAAGGTCTCGTGCATAACTAAAGTGGACGACGACAGCTACGAGTGTGTTAAGTGATTGTTTACAAGACGTCAGGTTTTGTGTACTTTTGAACACCGTGATGACATAGTTGTAGAGTGTCAGGCTCACATTCCGAGGATCGTGAGTTCAAAGCGACTCTGGGCGTGCCATCTGCTGTCGTGAAAGTGGGAAACTATGTTTAGAGAGATATTACGGGAATGCAAGCATGGATAACGAGAATAGTAAGCATGAATGGATTGTCATCCGAAGGGTAAAAGTAAAGCCGTTCCTATTAGTGGCTTCGGCCTTGAACAGGGTCAAATAATTTTCAAAAAACACAAGACAAAAATAAATAAAATAACAAACAAACTTCACTGCATTATTTTTATTTTAATGCAGAGGGAAAGTGATGACGTCACAAATCAAACGTTTTAGAAATAGTACGTTCTGACTCCAGATAGCGAAAGGTAAGCTTGGAATAGGCTGTTTCCCAAAGTAGCAGACCTGTAGTGTATATGGTTGTGACCATGCACATAATTGGCTATTGTTTACAAAATCGTAAGGTTACCTGATATCTCGCATGTTTAGGTTGTGATATCTCGTGACATCGTACGAGGATCGTCACATTCAAGTATTCTCATGATGTCATGTGCCATCCAGGAATCGTATGATCGGCAGTGCATTCATTTTATTGGCTAACATTCTGTCAGATCTTTGTGAGTATATCTCATGATCTGGCCTGCATACTCTATAAATATAGGTTAAGGTGTAAAACTACTTTAGTTTTGGAGTTCATTATCCACAATCGATTGTATCTTAGGTGAGTACCATTTTTTGCCTTTGTAACTAGAATCTCGTTTCTACAGTATTGTTTAAGCTCAAGATTGATTGGTTCATATATCTTGTTCTGCTGCATTCAGGCTTTGTTAAACGTACTATTGCAGAATAGGGAGAGTACTATTTCAGTGCTTGTTTACATTTTGACCTCTTTGACGACTTCTCCCTAGTTTCACGACGAGTAGAAATTGTAAATCGAAACGGTTTTAATAAATTCTCTTGTATATTTATCTTTGTAGCCGCTCTTTAATGTACAAGTACATACGTTAATACACAAGCCAGTAAAGCCTAAAGCCAAACCAACAACCTTGTATCTGTGGACGGAACTTCTGAGTCGGTCACATAGTGTTTAAACTAGAGGCGTTTGAATCTCAAAAATCTCTGGTAAAAACTCTATTGACATTCCTTGGTTCCTTAAGTTAGGAACCAGCATTAAACAATAGGGTTTTGTTAGAGAGATTGAAAACTTTTAACCCTGATATATTCGTGTTGGTGAAGGGCGTCGCTCTCAATTTTGGCCATTGACGTTCTCACTAATAGGATAACATAAAAAATTAAATTTTTTGCTCGTTATTAAAAATGTTCAAAATCGTGACGTCACACTTTCCCAGCCGCGAATCATGTTATGCAGTTGTCAACTTATCAGAATTGAAAGTCATGTAATGAGGCAAAACATTTTACAAATGATGACGCCAAATTATTTCTTGAAAGGAATGCTGTAAATTGTATGTTAGAATTATTCAGTCTATATCTCCAAGACATTGAACTGACTCCTACTCTACAGTCCATTAGCTAATGTACCTTTAATTTTCGCTTTTTGTAGCGTAATAGTTACCCGTCAGGTATAGAAGACCATGCAGAAGAGAAGAACAAGACCGGGAATCATGATCTTACTGCAGATATGAGTTTTGTTGTAGGACCAGGGAAGCAGTCAGCTCCACCTGCCATTTCTGAGCATGGAAAGTTGAAAGAAACCTCAGTTAAAGGTATGCCTTAATGCCTTTAGTGCGAATACTTGTATCGATGAACTTTGCAACCCCCCCGGGTTACCTTAACTTATTGAGATAGAGGCCTGTGCGATGCACTTATAGCACCCTACGCCCCCGCGTATAGCCATTGCTTGAATGGCAGATAAATCGTTATACGTCCTTAGACATTATTATCGATCATCTCTTCCGTTTGGACTTTGATTACTAAAAAGGGATGTGTAGTATGTCTAATATGCTAGTTAAGGCCCTTGCAAATAGTAACTTCAACTGTAATGCGGTTCCAACGATACATCGACAGGAAGGTGACTTGAGCGCCTCGACGGCTCAGAAGCATATTGTTACAACTCTTATAATCTACTTTGTCAGAATTTTAAAAAACACCATAGACCTCATCAATTATTGTCGCTTATGAAGATGAAGGACACTGGTCAACAGTAATTAAATTGTGAGTGTTTTAAGGTTCCGTGACTTAGAGAGACGAGGATTTAAAGTAAAACTATGTCCTATGTATATGGTCTGATGTTTTATTAGTACCCTTTTCTATTTTTCTTGCTATTGCTGTTCATTTTGCGCATTTCTTGAAAAATTGTAATTGCCTGTAGTTTGACAGGGGTCATGGCCATTGTATGCAGCTTGCAAAATGATGACAGTGTAAACGAGTTGTAATGGCAATGGAATTGCAGATGTTTTGTCAATTTCCGTCGTATTAACGTTGTTTTCTAGATCAAAGCACACGCAATGAAGCAAAAGCTGAAAAGGGCACAATGAGAAGTAAAAACCCTAAGAAGGAAAGTACGGTCCTCTCACGTTTGATTGAAAGAGGTCAATTGCTGAGGGAGAGGATGATTCTGTCGGCAGTTGACTCACCAGAGGATCATGTAGCTAGAGCTAAGTGAGTTGCGCAGATGACCTCACTATTATTATGATGCGAGTATTGTTACACACATTATGAATGAAGATTTGTTAGAGTCATCTTTTTCTCGTTATCGTGATCATCATACCTTCAAATGCAGGTGGACTAAGACCTATATCCATTTGAGAATATAGTCATGATTACATGTTTGTGTACAGAAGTTTTTATTTGGAGGAACTCTTGTAGAAAACTCCATCAACAAAGTTGCTGGTCTGCGTATATTGTTATAATTCCAGCGTAGTACAACAGTTGTGCGATTTCTTTATTTGATCTCTCATAAATTTTAATATTAGTTTTCTATACACTATAAAATTGAACAAACTTAATGGTCCTAGTTGCTCTAGTCTCTGATACTCTAAACAAAGCAATGTTAGGATTGCTGGAATTCTAGGGACAATGGAAATACCTCTTAGCCAATAATTGCTTATACGTCTACGTGGAACCGCAGTCACATAGTACTTGGAGTTTGTCCAGCTCTTTAAAACAACATTAACTCGCAATCAATTATTTAGAACTGTCAATGGTGACTCTAACATTTCAATCGCATATATACAATAGACTTGTTTAAGAACTTGTTTAAGGCCAGCATCTCAGAGGTAGAAACAGCTATGAAAATGAAGCGCAGTGTACTAATCAGGTATATGACAGTCCGTCTTGAAAGAACCTATTAAAGCTAAATACCGCTCGTATAAAGGCCCAGCAGATTGCACGCCACTCTAATAGTAGGAAAGTATGTGACCTCCCCGAAGGCATACAGTGTGCACCCGACACCCGTGTACGAGGGCATCAAGTAAACAACAGGTATGTAGTCAAGGAAGACTGTATGCTTGAAGCCAAAGTCGGAGGATGGGAGACAAACGGATAGCCATACAGGTTGAACAGTACCCCAATCTATTTTCTGTCTATCACGTAATTCTTGATGTTATTGAGGATAGAAAAATTGGACGCTCAGACAACTTTGTTTCTTTATATCATCTTTGTTGTTTGGCATTGGTTTCTACATGCTGCTCAACATTGCTTTTTGGCACGACGTATGAAGTAGTATATCTGCACATCGATTGCGACAGGAATCTGTGCTACTCATTCTGTCTGAAGGCCAAGACTAACGTCAGGCTGTTCTGGAATTGCTATCTGGCAATAGTGAAGATGTAATTTTGCATACAGATTATCAGTAATCTTGCAAGAGTTTTGGTTTGCCATCAGCAGCGAGGAGAACAATGTCTAGGGCTGAGGTGTCTCCGTTGCTACAATAGTCCCTTTCACAATGTATTACTGGCAGGCACTCATTATTTCACCTTCCTTGGTTCCCTTGTGGGTAGCAATCTGTCCCGATAAATTAATAAACAAATCGCGAAAGGTACTCTCTCCTTGACAAAGCTAAGCGGGAGTGTGAGGAACTAAACAAGTGGTATACCAGGCATACGTTCTCAGGACCATGATGTATGGCAGTGAGTTCTTGACAGCATACAAAGGTCAGTAGAATAGATTTAAAGTGTTTCATGGGAATAGCGTAACAAGATCAGGTAGTAAATGCTTCTGTATGAAGGGAAGCAGCCAGCCTAACCTTGCACCTTGTAATCTCCCAACGGTATTTTTAGTAGCTTTACTATGTACATGAAATGGAGGTTGCTGCATTCCAAAAGATGATCTTCCAATAGGCAGCCATCGAGAAGGCGGTTCGGTAGTACCTAAAATGGTGCCCAATGGGTTAAAAAGGAGAATCTGTCGATAATATAAAAGAGAGGATTAGTATAAAGGAGAAAACCTTAGATCAATTATGTTTGCTTGCTCTAGATGCGCCAAAATTTGCTGGTTGAGGATTATTGAAGAGTTTCCGTTGCGGTTGTATACAAGAATCATAGCGACCGATGGGATGCATATTATTGTTTGTTAAGACAGAACGGTGTCTACATATTTATGGTGTGTGAAGTTTACATATTTAAATCGTATCCTGCTTAATACGTTTTTCCTTTCCGACCCTAGAGAAACTTTGTTGTAAGAGGAGTTCCCTTTAAATTTTTTAGGTCAATCCAATCGAGTACACAAGAGTATAAAGTACTTAAGAAAGTACTTGATGACTTGAATGATGCAAAAGTATCCAATCAGAGTATCGATGATGATGTCAACCAGTCCTTGACAACAGCCTTAGAGGAACGGGCTGTTGATTTATGTGTAGGGCCAGAGGAAGAAACTTATATGCCACTTGCATGTAATGCAGAACATGACTTGAGTCCAGAGATTAGCGACTACAGCGAGACAGATGATCCACTTCACGATGGAAGTGTACTAGAAGAACTGTTTTATGCATATTCGAAGGTAAATAACTAGAATAATGCTTAGCTGCTCTTATTGCTTATCTTTATCAGGATTGGTAACTTTTTCCTTTTTTCCGTCGTCTTTAATGCTCCTTGATTTCTGGATTGGTGTATTCCTGGGAGGTTCTACTGTTGTTTCTTTTTGTTATTCGATTCACAAACGCTACACACTAATATGATTAACTGACTTGTATGTGTAGGGAGTACATAAATGCTTACCTTTACGATAAGACGATATGGTAAGCCGTCTAGCAGATAAGCATTTGCTAAAACCTAGCTTATCAGCCAATACGATGATCCTACTCTGAAATTAACGCGCTTTCTACAGCTCCAAGTAGCTTGCGCTGCTTCGACAAAAAATCGCAGAGATTACGACTGATGTCACAATAACGTCTTAATGACGGTGGCCAATCATCTCACGCGTTAAGGGAGGGGGGGGGGGGGGCTTCAACTGTTTGTAGGCCTTTAGGCTTTTATTCCAAAAATATTTCAAAATTTGAAACGTTATTAAAGAAACAGGGCTAAAAGGTTAAAAACTCCTCAGTAAACATACTAAAGTGGCCTTGCGTTCTTTGTTCTACATATTCTGCAGGCCGAAGCCAGGTAATCTTTTTTAAATTAAAAGTTTTTAATCATTATTGTTTTTATTTATCTACTTTTTCCCCCCTTCCTTTTCTTTCTTTTTCTATTTTTTTGTTGTCTCCTTTTTTATGTTGAATTTATTTGTACTGTTGTTGTACCAATGTAAAGTAAATATCCTTTCCTATAAAACCTTGCTGTCCCCTACGTAGTGGGTGAAAACAGTAAGAATGATATGTACAGTCTTGAAGCATATTTTTTCTTTAACGTTACAGAATGAATTTATGGCACTGATGTATAAAAAAGATATTTATTTTTTTATTGTTATCTTTTACCTAACATATCATGGCACATGACAATATGTGACATCAATATTACCTTAGACCTTAGTTCATGTGGGACATTGAGCCACAAATCTCCGCCAACAGTTTCTGTCTTGTGCTAGTGTCGTCGCATCTCTCCAAGTCTTCCCTTCCTTCTTCATGTTTTCCTCTACAGTGCGCCTGCATGTCATTTTTGGTCTCCCTCTCGCTCTTCTCTGACCTCTTGGGATCTATTCTGTTGCCACTTTCATTATTCTTCCTTCGCCCATTCTACAAATATGCCTCATCCACGTCAATCTTCTTTAATAACACTCTCAATCGTTTCTATTCCAACTCTTTTTCCCACTGCTGTTGGCATAATATTTTCCATGCACTTTCATGCAAATGGTTAGAAATGCCATCTTGTGGTACTCTTGATGATTGGCAAAAGTTAGCTCGGATTAAACGTAGTTGACGTTACGACGGAATTTGTTCAGTGCCCAAGTGAGAATGAGAACGAAACTTCAACATGCTGGCGAAACAGGTTTAAAACATGTTTATGAAACGAGGAAACCCAAATACATCCAATGCAATCATTTTAAGAGTAGCAAGGCAGTGATCAAGATATTCGTTAAATGCACGAGGGTCGTATTACTTCATCTCTGACATGACAGGGGTTTATTATGACAATCTTGTTGACAGAGTGTTTTAATGACCATGTTAAGGCATGGCAAAATCTCTGAATTCTTTACCAAAAATATTTACAACTTTACCACTCCTTACGTAAATAATACGTTACCCACACGAAAAAATCTTCATCTTTGAAAAACGTCTGACAGTGCATCCTGTTCTCCTTGCCTGAATATCCAATTACTTCAACATGTTGTCTCTACTTGCCCAGTCCATCTCAATCAATGAGGGTACCATTGGCGACATGATTCAGTTTTACATATAATAGCCGACTTTCATCGTGCATTCGTGAAAGATATAACGATTACCGTCCATTACCGTCAATCATATCTGGTTAAGACTAATGACTCGATATTATTATAAAAGAAGGCTCCACCATATATGTGCTTTAACTGACTATGGGTTTTGAGACTAAAATATCATCAAATTATCAAAGAAAAGCAGTGAAATGCTCGGAATTGTGTCGTGATTTAGGTGCTACTTATGACTTGCAATTTCTTAATTAGTCAATGAGTGCTATAGGAGGGATTGCGACAGAAAGTAAATCATTTTTATAGATGATTAATAGATTGGAGATAGAACAGACGTTCGTTGTATTTTCATTACATATCCACGAATTAAATAGGGTTTTTTAAAGAAGGTTTTTTGTTGTTTGTTTTTTTTTGCTTTTGTTGTCGTCGTTTTCTTGTGAACTAGAAAAGTTGCATACTTCGCAGTTTAACATGCCAAGTATTTTCGTCAATAAAATATATCGTGAGTTTAAATGGGGAGTAGTAGTAGTACTGTAGTAGTAATTTTAGTGGTAGTAGAAGTGGTAGTAGTAGTGGTAGTAGTAGTAGTGGTAGTAGTAGTGGTAGTTGTAGTGGTATTAGTAGTATTGGTAGTAGTAGTGGTATTAGTAGTGGTAGTAGTAGTGGTAGTAGTAGTGGTAGTAGTAGTGGTAGTAGTAGTGGTATTAGTAGTAGTGGTAGTAGTAGTGGTAGTAGTAGTGGTAGTAGTAGTGATAGTAGTAGTGGTATTAGTAGTGGTAGTAGTAGTA
>JAAAKL020006855.1:0-17528 GCA_010016065.2 Carybdea cf. marsupialis auct. non (Linnaeus, 1758) | reverse complement strand
ACCTTGAAATAGGCTGTCCCCCAAAATACCAGACCTATAGTGTATATAGTGTTTAAACTAGAGGCGTTTAAATTTATAACTTCTCTGGTCAAGACTCTGTTGATATTCCTTGGTTCCTTCGTTAGGAACCAGCATCAAATGATAACGTTTTGTTAGAAAGATTTAAAATTTAAAAGCAAATATCTCGATGTTGGAAAAGGGCAACACTTTCAATTTTGGCTATTGACATTCTTGCTAATAAGGGAACATGAAAATTAAGTACTTTTTCCATGATTCAAAAATTTTCTTTAAACTTTAATCATCTCTGAATGTATGAATAGTTTCATTGTACTCTGGCTCTCTACGGATGTAGATCAACTGACAAGAATTAGTAAAAGGCTTCTTGATCAAAATGAGTTGCCTGTTCAATTGTCTCAATACAAAAAATTGTAAATAATCCCTATGTAAAGTTGTTTTATGTGTTTATTGGCAGAGAAATAGGGTCGTAAGTAAAACCAGTCTCTTTCACGTCTACTGAACTTGTCGTCCGTCATTCGATGATTGCCGTATTTTGCAAAACATTGCCCTATCTAACGAAAGTCCACGTTCTAAGTCATATGACAGAGGATTGTCTTTTGTAGATTTGGAAAGTATGCCCAAGCAAAGGAAAGTGAGTCCAAAAAATAGGATAGTTGTTCATGGTACACCTTACCATGGACCCCTTTCTTACAAGTTTGAGTGTTGCAGCAATGTCTTTTCCCTTGTCTCAGGGAAAATATCTTTGACAGGGGACTCATCAAGTATGATAAAGGCTCCTGGTAACCTATTCTTGGTTGCTGTCACCGTCTCAACATCTTTCCGTAAAGCATGTTCCTATGACGTCAAGCATTCTTAACAGAAGGCTTTCAACCTACCAATGTTGCATGGAAACCAACATTCTATTTGTCTGAATCAAAACAAACTGAAAGCTGTGGAGAACATGTCAAATGTCAACATTCCAAGAGGATGCAAATATAAAAAATTGCATAGTAAATGGGAAAGAGGTTCTGGTTATAAGTGGGGAAGCAAACAGAGATTCTAATAAATGATACAACTTATTTGGTTTATAAGTACCAAGCGGGTGTTAGATGGTTGACGAGTAAACTGAAATATTCTTGTTGACGTATACGCAGTGGTCTGGCTGCATCATCAAATTTTTTCATTCCATTCATATCCTTCGTTATTCATCATCAATCACCTGTCAGTCTATCCTTTTCATCAACCCTTATCCACAAGTGGCTTTTAGCCTGGATAAGTGGTGACTTGTGGTGACTCTTAGTTGTCATTAGTATTGTAACATAGACAATACCGTAGATTTTATTTCTCTTAACGTCATTTCCTGATCATTGTTCCTTTTTGTTTGTAAAATATATTCATCTTTCTTGTAAATCCTCAGTTGCTACACACATTCTACTCGACTTCAACTTAACTTAATGCTGTTCGTAGTGATTTTTGTCGTGTGACTTAGGCCACTACATGTATTTAACAGCTCATGTTGCCATTGCTGCCACGAAGTCGTAATTATAGGAGATCAAAACATCCTCCTACAGACTCACTAGTAAATAATAGGCTTATATTTCTACTATTTACAAGACGATTCATGGATTATACTCTTCAATTTTTTTATAAGGAGTTTAAAGTACTATCACTCGCTTTGATGTTGTAACATCTGTGCACAATGTACATATGAACAGAATATATCGGGCTAATGGCAATCACATACGTCTATCACATGCTATTCGCGAATGAACAATCATGGCTAGGCTGGTGAAGGGGGGTTTCATAGTAGTTTCAATCAGAAATTAACATTTAGCCCTAACAAAATTTCACATGTTATCATTTTCAAAACCAACACCGACTGACCATCTGTACATAACCATTATAATAGTATATCTGGATATGCGCATGTCCAGCATCTCACAAAAGTGAATTTATGTACCCCCAATGTGATAAATACATCATCCAAATCAAACGATTTAATTAGAAGGGATAGAGCTGATTATATATCAATAAATTTCTGAAGAAATGAGTCTATCGAGAAAGGAGGATTTGAAACGAGAAGATTCTAAGGAGATAGAGGATATTGTTTTCACTGTGATCCCAAACTAGTATCCTTTCAAATTATCATTTCAGATCCCCTCTTTTCGATGATAATTTTGCAGGTTTTGATGGGATTTGGACAGATTTAGGGTCTGATGACTGTACTTCCGTGATCAAATCATTTGAAGCAGAAAATTCAATCTCTAAATTTGCGTAAAGCTAGATGTCGACGTTCATCAATGGATGGTTTGAATTGTATGTGACTATCAAAGAAAGGTAACGTTTGTTACCAGTGGAGTTCACATGGCTAAGTTGGAAACAACAAGTGTGTAGGCCACGGTTTCGAATACTGATTGTAACCTTTTTATGTAACCTCTACCACATTTCCATTATCAGTCTATATAATACAAGCCTACTAAAGTAAGATTTGGTATCTTCCTTTGGATACGATAAACTTTTAGGGATGTTGAGCCTTACAGCAGCTACCTAGAGAGTTTGTTAACAAAATGACCCGGGAAGAGTACGTTGCCAGATAAGGCATAAGGTATGCTAAGTTAGGTAACCCAAATATTGTATAAGACTAGTTGTTGACAGTTAAACTTTATTGGGTAGCGGGCCATAGTAATCAACTATGCAACAGAAATTTTCTTTATGAAGATTCTCTCTTCCTATTGATAACCATAATTTTCGCCATGTCTACTATAGATGTTAGATTTGAAGATAACTCTACGTCAGAAGGCTTCTTAAACGACCTTGCTTTAAATATCTGAGTGCCACCTTTGTTCCCTAACATCCTTGCCAGGTGACGAACGATGATAAAGCAACCTCGATGGAATTGTAATTGTGATAATCAAATACTTGAGAAAAACTGGTAACATGTTTGGATGGCAGAAGTATCTATCGTTATGGACTTCGAGTAGATACCAAGCTGAATTTTCTAACGTCTTAATTTAATCACATTTTCTATAGCTTACTTTCTACAACAAGGATTTCACTCCTGAAGGAACGGGATTGTATTTCTACTAAACTTATTTTCTTGATACACTGAGTAATATAAGGATATTACTTTAGAAATACTGCTATCATGTATAAACAAATGAGAAAGCAAAGTAAGACCAAGTGAGTGCCATTGCCTCGCGATTCCTCGGCATATTAACACAACAATGCTATCAAATCAATTTGATAGTTAGAAAATAAAGCCAAAGAAGCTGAGCCTTACGAAAGGCGGAAAAGAACAGCCAAACCTTCGTCGAGTACATGTAGTTTATCGCACTTTGTTATTAATGGAAATCAATTAAGGATATCACCAGGATTGAGCTCTAATCAAAGTTTTAACACACTCAGACTGAATGTAATGTTTCTATCTCTTGTTAGAAAATGGGAGATATGTGACTTTCTGTACAATTTGATCACATTGCACATGGGAACAGAAAACTTATGCTTGTAACGTCTTATCCCTTCGTGAAAATTCAGATTTTAGCTATAGGGAATAACGGGGAGTTGTCTGTGTGTATGCGTGAGAGAGAGAGAAAGAGTTTCGACGTGCAAGTCACAGATATTGTGTGACAGACGCGTCCTTGCAATAGAAGTAGCTTTTTTATCAAAAACTGAAAATAGATTTAACATATAATGCATTAAATCAAGTACCTCAAATTAAACTGCAGAGTTTTCCATCACTGTCAAGCTATCAATCCACTAGCAACTGCGCTTTCTCTTGTAACTGCCCCTTTTTTCGTTGCAAACAGTGACAAACTATCCTAAAGAAACAAACAGATATTACTCCATGGTTACCTATTAACACATTCTCTTCATCTTATCACTAATTTTGTATATTTATAATATTAATAGTAAACGTATAGTTGTTTCAGTTCACCGCAGTGACAAATATAACACCAAGAAGTCAAGATAATTGTAAGCGAGTCATGAATATCCCACAAAGATGAGCGAACTTCTGTCGTATTTCTTTGTCAAACAATGATGGGATTTGCAAACATCATCTTTTCTGTGAGTTGTATGTCAATAGATTTGATTTATGGAATCTGAATTTCAAGCCAGTGTAAGCCTACAATGATTTTAGCATCTTTAGTCTTTACGTACTGATGTTTGTCTTGAGATTGTTGGTCAACGTATTTGTTTGCAAGTTCTATGATGCTGCGTAGGAGATATTAAGTCCTCTGTTACTACGTTAAAATTGTGATTTTCGTTAGAAGTTCAGTTTGATTGACTGTTGCAAAGTATGCACTTTTCCCTACAATCAATTTGACACTTGTCTAATTAATAAATTCAACGTCCTGACATTAGCAATGTAGGATATCAAAGGCCGAATGGAATTATGAATCGTGACTTTGTTTTCTGTGGATGATATTATCATGTGCTTAAATGTTAAAATTTAAATTCTATACTGGTAACAACATTCGGGAGAGAATGAAAAGATAGTTTGCGGTAGCTCAGATATTTGAGCATTTACGTTTGGTTAACGTGTCACGATTTTTATACGATAGCTGCAAGTTAAGACTATCAACACTATAAAGTAGCATACCCCTTTACATCGTCGTTTTTAAGGAGCGGTGTCCAATTTTGGAGACACGAACGCAAAATTTGTTAAACTTTTAACTGGCACTACTCGAAAATCAAAGATTATTTGATTCATACTAGGTATACTTTTCTGTTGTGGTGTAACTTGGAAAACCTACAAATTTTTCTATGGCAGGGATTATTGGATACGGAGAAACGGTCATGTTTCCATATGGAGACGTTGCCGGGTTTTAGCACATATTTTTACAAAATCAAGACATAAGAAGCGTCATAGAACCCTAGAAAAACAAATTGTTGGGGAATACATAGTGAGTCTGGTAATATCTAAGTCGTATTATGCACACTGTATATCCCTGATACAATACTGAAAGAAAAGTAGGTCAATATGATCTACCAGCAGTTTTACCCCTTTTTTTTGACTTTTCTAAACACTATTTGCCCTTGCTTCTGTGCAACCTAATCTTGCACTTATTGCCCTTTATTCTTATATTCATCCCACATGCTTTGCAGCGACCCTGAGTAACAAATAGTTTTTCGTGATCTTTGTCATCATGCATTACGTCGCTGGGTAGATCAGCTACAATGCTACCGTAAATTTGACGTCGACCTGCAATTGGGGATTACAGGAGGAAAATCGCTATTTCCTTTAGATTTGCAAATGTGACCGTGCATTTTCAGATAGTGCACAATGCAGGCCAATGTTAAGGAAGCTTTTACTATACAAAACATCACTGAGAATAGGTATACCTAAATCACTTTGGTTAGACCAGTAGTTCAGAGGCCAACGAATAGCAAACAGATAACATAAAAGTTGAAGTCCAGTATCTCGCTATTCCCCCAATCAAAAGTGTGGTCATTTTCACAGTAGTGTTCCGTGATTAAGGAAACAATCTATTCCCTGCAACACCAAAACCACATCAATAACATAAGCTACAACCTACCACACACATGGCTATCGGAAATATCAGGGAAAACACAAGAAACACAAAATCAGCATGGTCGCCACTTATCCAACAAGTTCGGTCCCTACTTCCTCGGAAGTCCGCAATCGAACAACATAAGTCAGCAAGCAGTCCAAAGTCCAACAGCCTGAAGGTGGGAGAAGTACCTCTCGAAACGTAGCTCCGAAAAAGACTACGACTCAAGAAGTGACATCTACCATCAATAAAAGTTGAACTCAGGTTGCTATTAAAACTCGACACTATGGAGTGGTATCTTGTTTTCGTCTTGCCGATTTCATACAATGGACAGGAAAATACTTCCGAGTATATTTCGTTTATAGTTCAAATCAATGTACGAACCTATATCGCAGCACAGTACGTTTTTTATGTTACTTGTCCAGGCAGAAGCGTTTTTAGAGATATTTAGGTGTCATGATAACTGTATATACCTTTAAAAGAATTATGACCCAATCTTTTTACACTATCCGGCTCTGTCAGGACGTAAATTGTATCTACCTGCCGAAAGTTTCGGAATTTTAAGGAATGAAATGACCTCTGAAAAGGTAAGGACAGTACTTTGTTTATCGCCAGAAATTTTCTTTAGACGTGCAAATCGAGAGATTTACACAGAGATAATATTACCATCTGTTGTGAATGATCCCAACACCAAACTACATGGCCACACGTGTTTGTTTATTTGCTTACATATGATAATAGAATTAATCTAAACAGGCTTTTTAAGGACAGCAAATCGGTCCTCGCAGCGTAAATGTTTTTCGTATTGACCTCTTATTTCCCGCATAACTTCAAAGCCATTTAAGTATTTTATTCAATGCAAAAAAACTTCAAAAGGTACCCTAGAAACTTGTCCTTCTATAATGTTTAGGAGAAGGCATTTGAAATGCAACCAACACCTCACCACTGTTTGTCTGTGGTTTCGCAGGTTTGAAGATCCAGAACATTTTGCTAAATACTTTTGCCTGGCAGAAACCGTCTGAAGTGAAAGTAAATTTTTTTTGTAAGAATATGTAAGATAGGATTGTAAAATGTTGTCGGAGATAACATTTCTGTTTATGAAATGTCTCTCATTACTGGTGTATTTTGATAACTCATGAACAAACATCTCTTTGCTGAAAGAGTGCAGGCTTTTAGGATTTAATGAATGCAGTTCCCTGGGCGGCAAGATGGTGTCGCGAAATTCCAACAGATTCGAGAAAGCAAGACCGTAGGCCACTGAGTCTTAAATCCATATTTATTGATTGCTCCACATTCAAACTTGCTTAGTCGTAATCATGTTCTTCTAGCAGCATCGTAATCGCCAGAAAGCAATGAAAAGAGTTGATAATATTCTGAGCTATGACACACATTCATGTGACCTCGCTTTCATATGTCATTTGAATAATTCCCGGAACTGAAATTATCAAAGCACTTCTTCTAAAACTCTATGTTGATCTTAGACTACTATCAGAACTATATTAAAATATAAGTTACCCTGTATCATGATTACTAATATTCTAAAACTTCCCATGTAAATAGTATACATGTATATATATCGTATGCCATTGTAAGTCAAATACCTGTAGCGTTGACTTTCACTTTTATATCTAATTTAACTTAACTTAAGCTTAAATATAAACTTGGAGATATACTAGGAGATATAGTAAATTAAGAAGTTGAGGAAAACTTTGAACCTTTGAATTCAAAAGATAACTTCAACCAATTTCCGCGACACATGAATCAGAGAACGAGCTTTTACTAATAAAGTAAAGGAAATGCTCTAGTAAGTTGTCGACACAAGCATGGCTGTTCGTAAAATCTTGGACGACTTTTTCATCACTGATAGGAACTGCACACGATGTTTTTCTGGCATGACTGAGAAAAAATTTCCAACTTTCACAATATGAAGCAGGTGATCGCGTTCAAGTCTAGGAAGTCGTCAGCAAAATCTATCTTCCATTAGTATATTGACTGCCATCTGACCATCCTGCTATTTTCTCTTAAAATTAAAAGACTCTCCGGATAGACCAATGCTCCAATTTCCTTCCGCAAGTGGCAAGTAGAATCACAACATGACAAAAATGCAATACGTTTTGAAATTTAATTTGAAGTCAATGATTTAAGCCCCTGCTTCCTAATTTTGGCAATTGCTTTAAACAGCATTAAATTGCCAGCCATTATAAAGGTTTTCTATACACAGCATGATCCAAAATATTTCCAGCAGAAATTAAAAAACGCAGTACTAATACTATGGCTAGAACGATGTCAGTACTTTGACTTTCTAGACTACTGTAGGCTACTTGGTGAGTAGAAAATGGACACTGTTCCTATCTAGAGGAAAAGAGTTGCATAAGGTCCAGTAAAGTAGGTCAATGCAACGTGGTGTTGCTAATAGGATAAAACCTGTATTTGATTCATGCGTAAAGACATAGGAAATGCAAGGAAGTTGATCTCACATGAAAATTCTGTAGATTTTATTATGAGTAATATTTGACAACAAAGTATCATGGAGAGTAGTTGTAGAAGACCAAATGTTATAAGAATGATTATAAGGAAATAAAAAATGTTTTCCTTTTCTAAAGGCGCTACGGGGGGGGACAGGGGGCCAATTCCCCCCATTTGTCTTAAAGATCACGTTCTTGAATTGCATCGAGTCACGAAATACAAGACCTGACAAAGGAAGAATAAGCTCCTCGTAGCCAACGGCCAACTAGCTAGTGATGGTGTCACGATAAAAACAGCATGTGTGGGGCAGCTATCTCCCATCTACCGGGTCCCCTGGTGCCAGATAGGAATTAGGAAAATACAAACTGATTTCACTTGGTGACTTCAATGCAACCATATCATCCAAAAGTAAAGATTCAGGAATATGGGATGGGATTCTGGGTGGTAACAACTCAACAAAGTATTTTCGAATGGTGAGGGTGAAAGATTTCTTCAATGGTGTCTCAACCGCAAGCTGAAAATAATGAATTCTATATTTGGTACAAAAGGAATACATCGTGAAACTTGGAACCATACAGGAACTGAAACATGGAAGCGTATAGATTATATGTATACCATTATTTGCATCTCAAAGTTTGTAAGATCCTGTCGCGTACATGCAAAAGCATCAGCTTTTGTTTAAGTATGTTTAATTTGAGTTTTTGCGCAGGTACCAATGCCAGGTTAATAAGATATAATTATCTTCCTTAGCTGCTATATACCATATCATACAAGACGAAATCACAGGTTTTTGAAAAGGTGTCCTATATTTGGCTTCCTGGACCCTCATGAAGCTTTTGATAGATTGTTTCTTTCTCGATTATGGTAGTATTTGTTTTCATTCTACCCTTCCAAACATCATGGTTTATAGAATTTCACAATATGTTTAGTAGATACATTAATTGGATCATGCATTACACTGAAAGGCTTATTTCATGAAAAACTCAAACAAGATTTCTCTATCGAGCGTAGGATCTAGCCTGATCATCTTTAATAAAAATACGTCGATTAGATTATTCCAGTGTTCCTCAACCTTTCTTGACCAATCTGGTTCCATTCCCCATTTCAGAGGACCACTACCTCCGATTTTGTAATTTAGAGTTTGACCACTGTTCTGCAATGCTGCATTACGATAGTATGTTTATCTCTCTATGCATGCTTTAAAAATATTCCCGAGATATTATGACATTAAAATAAATCTATAAGTTCCATTCTGAAGAATGATCTACGGCTTTTTAAAGTTAAATATCTGATGCATGCATTCTCTCCTACGTTCACAACGCACCTGGTCTAACCCACTGACTCCTCAAGGTATTGTAGGGTAAGACTAACCTAACTGGGTGGTTCTGGGTCTAGTACGCACGAGGATCTCTAGTTTTCGCAATACCTAATGAACCACGTAACCGTTTTTCTAACGTTTTGACCGCTTCTTAAACTTATTCAGGACTATTTTTTAAGAAATTGCTAATAATAGCGCCTTACTTACCCCCTTTCGAAATGTCATCACAAAATGTCAACTGGGAAAGACCAACTCGATCAATCTAATATTTTTGACACAAAACAGAACAGTTGTATGCGATTTAGCTCTTTACACACATTTCTATGTTTGTCATCTTCTTTGAACATAGAACGATAAGCTTTTTAAAAGTTTTATACAGTAAACGGTATGCAAAAAATGGATTTGTTTATCAGTGTTTAGGCACTCGTTGACTTTCAGCTGTGCTATGAAATTACTCCCTATGTGTCTCTTGTCCTGTTCGCTATAAATAGGAACGTAAGTTGAGAACAAGTAAGTATTATTCGAAAAATCGCTGATAGAGTCACTTGTAGAGGATCTCGAGAATCTAATTACACGACGAGAACTCTTATCATACGGAATCTTGTAATCTATCATATTTAATGTACAACAGAATCTACCCTGAAGGAATTTAAATATCGAATTATGTTAAAAGGAAAGTGCATCTCTTTACTATCAATTTTATGATTAAAATACGGGATAGAACCAACCTTCAATATAGGTTTACTCTGGTTCATGATTAGTAGCCAAAGGGTTCAACTACACCTTTCCTCCTTTATTGCTCCCAACTCACTAGCTTTGCATCTTCTTATGAGAAATATCCCGAAACTTGCGAACCGCTGGATGATCTTGTTCTTTTATGCAGATGGAGAAGGCATCAAGTAGTTGAATGCATTTAAGAATAGCACCTCATGGTTTACGATAAACATTCTCTACTAATGTTTTAAAGAGAAGGTACAAATTTGGTTGCTTGATGGCCATCTTAAACGACGTCACCACCTGTATTTCCTTTGTAAGTACATGATGGATAGCAAATTTAATGATAATTTATGATTTCAATTTACATAATTTATTATAAACAGAACTGAACTTCTGACCAGAATTTCCTCTGCTATTACTGTAATACTTACTCATTCCCATTGCATATGATTTTGTTTTTGTTTAAATATGTTTATACATCGTCAACAGCCATGCTTGCTACTTACGCTGCTTGCTGGGCACTCATATTTCTCACAAATGCTCATTGTTATGCGTTTGAAATAAGAGAAACGTGTTGATGGTGACCAGGGGCCCGACAAACACAAAATGAAATGTCGGGTTTTGGGATACATACTGCAGCAGTAGTACTCTCAACTTCTGCACTTTAATATACAGTAGAATACAACTCCATTAGAAAAAATGGAAACCACCAATAGTAAGAGAAGTAAGTGGTAGAAAAAGAACCCGTATCTCCAGTATGATAGTATCTAATAAAATTGCAGCCTTTGTGTTCTTTTCTTCTACAACAAACTTTTTTTTCTCCTTGATTTAGAGAGTAATGGGTTGGTCTGGGGCTAGTTGGCACTGTCAGTAAAATTCTTTCAAGTCAAGATGTCCAGATCTAGGAAACAACCGAGGTTTTAATTACTCAAATTGAAAACAAAGCCAATTTCTCATCAAATAAGAAACTTGGCACAGAATCTAAAGAGGAGAAATATTTATCAATACCCTGGTCAGATCTTGAAACCAACTATGCTACAGGGAGAAACTTAATCGAACGCATGGCTTGCAAGCTGCTACACTACGCGACGGTCTCTCTAACAGAACGTCAAAGTAAGAATACGTTCCGTCACAAGATTACTGGGAAACGTAGAAATGAGCGACTTAACAACTTACCTTAAATTAATTAAAATTCTGATGCCGCGCCTAATCAACAAATAATCTCTTATAATGAGCATCCTACTGAAAAAATCTCATTATTTATTGAGAAAATCTTACAGCTGGTTTCTAACAAAATTGCCTTAACAAATTTCATCATTATGGAAAACACGCCAAAAAATTTAGTCACTTTGGGTGTAGTCACAATTTTTATACAGACATATTCCAGGCCATAAAGGCACCAAGTCTTGTCGTGAAGCTATACATAATAGGAACTCTCAAATCACTAAGACTGAATCCATTTAAGACTTCGTATGAATGGTTTCAAATACGAGCACCTTTTCTTTCTTTCACCGGTTTATATTAAAGACATGGAGGCTGATAAGGGTACACGTATCGCCCCCTCTTACGAATGTCTTTCTATGAGACGTTAAGAAAAATCATCCCCTCTTCTTCAAATAATATTGATGAGAAAGTTTTAATAAATTCGTGCAACACTGCAACAATGCACATCCCCTCATCATTTTCACCTCTGGCAGATCCTGATCATCTATCTCCTTCCTCGATGTCAAAGTTACGTCACAAAACATTTTCATTTCATAATGGTCTTCGCTGTAAACCCATCAGTCATTAGTGTCTTCTTACGTCTGCCAGCTATTCGTATCGTTGCATCATGTCACTTCTATAGTTTTGCCATGTTTTTCCATTATATGCTTTCAGAGTGAGTATTCCGAATCTCAACTATACATACTAAGAATCTAATACTAATTCTACAAAATCGACGTTACAAAACCAAAGAATATGCCACCTCCTTTAAATTTTCTCGCATAAAATCATGGTTGTTGCTCTTAGTTTACAATGAAGCCAATACAAATCTAAAAGTTAACTTTGTACCAATTTTGCACCTTCATGACGTTCCAAACATCATCAACATAAACCGTCATGTCACGCGTTCTTCCTCACGCAGTCCTAATGTAATTACAAAAAAACGATAGTTTGATAGTTGATAGAAAATTGATAGTTTACAGATGCCTTATTACATTGGTGATGTTTTATTGAATACCATTCCTCGTCTTTTCAACAAAATACCAAACCCTCCCAAAGGCCTGTTTCGTTGTAAGATTGTTGATTGTGAATAAAGCCTTTTCATATCGAACTGCACTCAACAATACAACAAAGGTATCAAGCGAAATATAAGAAAGCATCTTACTTGTAAATCTTGAAATCTGGTATACCCAATACCGTGTAAGAAGACATAACAAACCCATTGGTACACTGCCAATATCTTCGACAAGCTGGTTATTTGATCCATGCTTGTTTAGAAATGTTTAGACATGACACGCAAACAAATCTGAAGAATGGAGTACAGGAGGACGTACAAGGGATATACAAGTACGTAAAATGCAGAGCTGGAGCATCCATAGACGGTGGAAGCTTGAATAAGATTTGATGATGTTGGGTGATGCATTAAATAAAGAAGTAAACAGCACAGACGAAATTTTACTGTTTCTTTCATTGTTTACAACCTTTACATTGTTTTCATTTATTTATTATTAAATTATTCATTTTCTATATATCTGCCTGCCCCTTTTGCTTTGCTCATTTTCTGATATCATTTCTTTTAATTCATTTAACTTTTTTTAAATTTTATATATTTGTATTTTTCATATATTTATTTATCTGTAATATTTTTATTGTGTGGGTGTTTGAGTGTGTGCGTACTAACCTGATGAAACTGCCAGTTTTAACCTGTCACTTGCAATCTGTCAATTTTGCAGGCTCATTCTGTTGTAATATCTATTAACTATCCATTCTACATTCTTTTCTGTTTCCATTCATTCTCCCTACCTTACCATCGGCATTCAACTGTGCGTCACGTGATGATCAATTTATAATGGCTCTCCTTGTTAATTTTAAGCTTACTCTGAAGAAGGCTAGCTTGACCAGACAATTTTAAGCCATTTTTTGTAAACAGAAAAAATAGAGCGTTTCTTCCCCGTTTAGACTGATCGATGTTTTATGCCTGTCGAAACATTGCAGGGTAGCAAGATAGGACGAAATCCTAAACAAAGAAACCCTAGGTTCGAGACTCTCGAAGCCTGACAGTTGTTGATACGCGGGTAACGATGGAAGTATTGGCATAAAATGCTGTGAAATCATGATGATAACAGAATGTATATATCTCAGAGCATTATATTAAAGCAAAGAAAGTGGAGCATCAGAACAATGTCAGCAATGTCAACAATGACCATCCTTTATCTCTTTAATAAAGTCCCTCCTATTTATCAAAGAATACACTTTTCCTTATGCACGTTAGTTCCTTCAGATATGTCAAGTGAAGTAATTTCATTCATCGATTGATGGGATATAGCTTCGTTACAAACAATACTCACCTAAATGTAGAATCAATCAATTAATCAATCAATTAATCAATCAAATGCCTTGTGGGATGGCGTTAGCAAATATGGCGTTGCGTCTCTTTCAACTTGCATTGTTTTCATCACTAATACTGACGATGACCACTGCATCCATTTTTATTATCTTCTTGATGTCGTCGCTTGTTTTATCATTTCCAGACCCTCAGCTCTATAAATATTCCATTGAAATTTATTATGAGTACCTTTTGATTGGGGTCAAAGTTCCTCGTCCATTTGTCTAAGCAAGGCTTCGTTTTGTCATTTTCATCTCAACTTATCCTTAGCCCACAGTAGCACAAAATTTCGAAGCTGCTAATTTATTTTCAAGTTCTTGATCCAATGTCCACAGCCATATTTGATAACTGGCACATGTAGATTCTTATAACAACTTTGTACTTATCATTAATTGCAAAATACAGCGTAGGAGACAAAATGAATAATTCTAAACTTCAATGTTTGTAATTTTATTCAGTCCATAAACTTGTTGGTTTATGTCGTAGTATAATACATGAAAAAAAGGCAACGAAATATTACCAAAGTAGCAAAAATTAAACTAAATATTTATGCGGAATAGTATGAAGTGGAAGGAATCGTGTAGTTAAAATTAAGGTTCCGAAATAAGGTTATGATTTTTTTGTGTGTGTGTATTTTTCTATTGCAGTAAAAATGCTGTCTGAGACGTGTAATTGCAAAATCCGATATTTCAATAATAAATGATAATGTATGCCAAGTCAAACCAAAAATATAGATGAAACCACATTAATTGAGCTTTACACTGCCAAATGGCACTTTATTTAACCTATCAACTCACTTAGATTATTAGTCAGGTTTGGGCTTTATCAAATAATTTATAATTTATAGACTAACATAGTTTTGTTCTAATACGAATTTGAGAGATAGAGAGAAAAAAGGCACGTTAAGACGAACTGATGGAAATTGTAGCAGAACCAATCAAACCAGCAACGAGAAAAGGAGCTGGAGACCATGATCGTGCCTCAGTAATCATCAGAGGTATCAAAGATTGATTACTTGCCAACCTCCGAGTCACATCAGTTTCAAACGAAAATACCAAAATAATCATTCCACTAAACCATGCCACTAAAAAGTAACAAAAAATTAAGCAGAATTTTCGCCCACACCTTTTACTGAAATCTACTTGCTTGAAAGAACTTATCTGAACAATACGGAAAACTATACAATTTTGGTGATACTTCCCTCCTTCCCTTTACCGTCTCATAAAAATTAGAAGAAACCCAATTCTTTAAGATATTATTAGAACTGGATGTAAAGTTGTGGTGGTTGTCAGAAAATAGTTTAAACGTTAGTTCCCATGACACCATTTCTAAATTGTCTGGGGAAAGACCCACACACTTACAGAAAAATGATAGCATCTAAGCCCCTTCCCTTTTTGGCAGGATCCCCTCTCCCCATCCAGAAATTGCTGCGTACCAGAGTGATTACTACCATATGTTACTTTCATCTCATATTTAATTCAAGACGCTAGATGTTAACTGGTAATTGTCATTGAAAAAGAGAAATCAAAGACCCTATTCTTTTCTGACAGATTTATCCAAGTTGGGCTTATCACATAGAAAAATTCTTCATGCTACCTACCAATATATTTTGTAAAACCTGAAGACCGAATTTCCTCCTAGAAAGGTTCTCGACTGTTGCAATAACGTTGCCAATATAAGCAAGGAAGAACAGATGTTTTTCTGCTAGATTCTCAACTATTGTCTTGAGACAGGCAATTTTCTCTTCTGGGAAATTTCCTGTATTCATATGCTATTTTCTAAACATAAATTGCTATAAATACGAACGTTTTTTCACATTTAGACTCATCCGTATTTTTTATGATGCTGATGTATTTCAAAATGTGATATTTTTTCATTCAAACGGAATACAACGTTAGTGCTTTATTCAAATGGAGCATACACAGATCAACAAATGAAGCTGAGCATAGTCATTCTTTGTTAATTTACAATTTCTCTATGAAATAACCAAATTTTTATATATTTTTTCATGGCATATTTCTTATACAAAAATAAGCTAGAAATTTCAAGACCGATTTAAAGCTAAGAAAAGAGTACAAGATTCCTAAATTCTGTATAGCGATGAAATAAATCTTTCCCTTATATACTTATCATTTTGATGACATAAAGTTTAAGTTACTTAGAATAAATTCCTGTCCATTGGAGATATTATGAACGGTGGACAGTGATGAAATTATTTTTCTGAGATACCAATCTGCTATGTAATCATAGAAAATATTTTTGCTGTCTATATTTCTTTGATATGTTTATTAATAAAGCGCAAAGATCATCTTCATTGCCCTGTCAATTTATATTTAGGTTTCGTCAGGCACTCAGATCTCTTGTGGCCGACCATGCCCCGAGATATTTATATGTAATACATGTATGCATGTTTCATTCATAAATATGCAATGAAATATAAAATTGTGTACACGAAACAATATGGAGGCATGTGATAATAATAATTTAAACACATGAAAGTCAATTCTCACTACTTTTTTATGCGGTTTTATTCCAGATCATTTATGTATATATTCATATAAATATATAAAAATATATAGAAATACTATATATAGATATCTAATGCAACCTGTTACGTGTATGTATATGTACAGTAAAATGAAAATTACGTTGGCGTAATAAACTTTTAGATTTTTACATAAAGATACGAATATCATCACATAATATCTAATGAAATGGAACTATGTTTTCATGTTTCTCCAACTTTAACCCCACGTCTTGCAACTATTTAGCTTCATCTAAGCTGTAAATAGCTTAGACCGCAGCGTGAGCTTATATCTAATCGGCAAAGATAACTTCGTGGCACTAAACACGATCGATGTTAAAACAAATTCTTTAAAATCTTAGTACAATCATTCGTTAGGATCAAAGCTAAAGTATATGTTATCTATTGGCGTTACTTACTACTGTTTCTTTGTGAATAAATCCAGTAAACACATATGACAGCAATGAATAGATAGAAAGAGATGATTTTAATTTTTCAATACCATTACTAGACCTCCATCCTTCCACTAACTACTCAGCGACTACTCCCTTCTAGCATTTCTTTGTCTGGATATAAGTAAATGTTTTTCAAATGTCTGTGCGTGGAACCACCATTCGTGTTCTTTTTGCAAACAACCTGAGCTCACTGCCTTCTGACGGCAAATGGCTATACAAGGCTGAAGGCTTAGTATCCCCGGTTGATGCCACAATGCATCCTGGGACGCACTCTTTGATCTTGTATTTATTGTTACCATTCCCTTTGCAACAGACACATTCAGAGCTAGAATACTACGTGCATGGATTTGTTATAGCTTAAAAATCAATAATATTGTTAACATAAGTACGTGAGAAAAGTGAATAAAGTAAATCCAGCATAAGTTGTAAAAGAGGGAAAAGGGGGCTAGTAGTGTTTCTTCAAGGGGGCCTTTTAGATAGTACAAGGTGATGAGATGAAAGTGAACAACTAAATCATTGATGATGTAATTATTTTCTGTCAAATTTAACAAGGTGAGTGAAAACAAACACCAAAATCTGGTGAACGTACATTTTGATAAGTTCCGAAACGTATAGTGACAAGACACCAAGTGTCGTTCCTTCTACTATCGATAGTATCTATAAATATTTATATAACTCAGGTTTAGCCCCAGCAAACCCATTTAACATAGCAAACGTGAATGTAAGTTAACTTGTACTTAAAACGATAAGACAGCAAGGAACAGTTTCTGAAAATGCCCCCGTTACGTCCTTTCATCAACTTGTCCTGACCTCCCTACAGACCAATCCATCCCTCCAGAGTCATACGAACTCAATTGCGGAAGATGACACTCAAAGAACTCTTTATCCCAGGTATTGTTAATGCGAGCGAAGTTGATGGTATTCATGACGATGCGATAGGAGTTAGCCA
>JAAAKL020006854.1:0-17529 GCA_010016065.2 Carybdea cf. marsupialis auct. non (Linnaeus, 1758) | reverse complement strand
AATTCTGACGATTTTGTACTGTGAGGAGTGTCAGACGAAAAAAGCTTTTCAGTACTAAAATGTTTTCGCTATTTCGTGCAGTTTTATTTCAATGTGACTATTACACATGTTACTGAAAAGATTACACCGTAGTAGTATTATCGATGAACCTCTAAATAACCTTCCCTAATACACGCTGTTGGAATAACTTCAGAGCAAAATAAAAGTAAGATATTAATGTATTCCTTTCTCTCATCCTTAACCCAATAATCTCGGCAGTAACATGGTGCAGCATACCTCTCATCTCGTCGATGAGGAATTTGAAAAAGGGTACATTCAACATTGGTTGTAATACTAGTATCAAATGATCAACTTTTGATTTAGCTCGATCCAATAAACCATGACGGCATTAAAGTCGCCTTTGAAACATCTAAGGGACTTAACATTTTCTTTATTAAGGTTTCTAAGTGTAAACGATAGCAGAAACCAGAGAAGATTGATTTTTTTGTGGCCAATAACTCAGTCGATAATTCTAACGTGAATTTTGTTTGGAGTAATACTTCCTTTTTAACATCAACTTAACATCCCTTTTTAACAGTTCTTTTTGACATTCCAGTAATATTTCCTTTTAAGCATTAATTTGTACTTGAGTTAATATAGATAACTAGCATTGTAACAGTTTCTGTTGGTACAAATACAGTTTTGTGAGGCTTAATAACATGCCCAAGACCATCAAGCATTTGTATATTGGTAACAACACTGTTAGCACAATCATTGTCAGGGTCACATCGAATGTAGAAATCCTTAGTGTAGTTAGCAAAAGAATGATCCTTAGACCTCAAGTATGATGAAAGGGGGTTTAGAAGGGGTTACAATACGCTCTTTGGTGGATGCCATTCACCTAATCTTTGAAGGTATATAACTGAGACTTGTGTAACAAATTTAAAAAAGAGTAAAATATTTTGATCACAGCCATCTATCTTTTATCTGTAATAAGCGTCTAAGATCTACTGACACCACCTAACATTTGTACCTCACTACTTTCAAAATTGTCTTAGGTCATTCCATCTTGATTAGAATTTAAGGAAAACGTTTACCGAGCTGAACTTAAAGTTGTAATTGTCGTATTTTTTCTCAGACATGTTAACTTTTTAGAACTTTATGTGCATTTACACGGATTAATACAGAAACTACGAAATAAACGATGTAAACAAACAAAATGAAATTAACATATTATTTTTACTCCTAGAGGGTTGACGCCTGACAGGCAAGCTCGTCTTCTTCGTGGGGTTAGGCGTAGCCTGCCTGTCCTTTTCAGGGACAGTACATGTAGGAAATATAAAACTATCATTCTTCTACTAATAATATGATAAAACGTTTCTATAAACAAGTAATCAGATTTCTTTTAAAGGCACCTTGATATACTTTAGGTAAATGTAAGGTGTATGTTCATTAACCTTTCTATATGATTCAAAATTTTGCATGTCACCTCTTGTCTTGAAATCGCAGTCTGGGACGAAATTGCTCTCAACAGACAATGGGAAACTGCTAATTACTGCATCGAAGTCTGCTACATTGCGAACTGTCTCTTGCTTTAATAAGGCTGATTCGTAAAACGTCTTTCGGAAAGAAAGTTATCCTTCTAAGTTAGCGCATAAGGGCATCGAGGCTGATTTGGCATGCCGAGCAAAAATCGCCGATATGCAGATATACCAATATGTAATGTGCCTCTGGTATGGCAATGAGGAAGGAAAGTGATGACGTCACAAATAAGAAATTTTGCAAATTGTACAATTCGACTCCAGATATCTAAAGAAAAATCCTGAAATAGTTTGTTTCCAAAAATACCGTACCTGTAGCATGCAATATGTTTAAACTAGAAGCGTTTGAATCTGAAAAAAATCTCTGGTCAAGATTCTCTAAATTTTGCCTTGATCCTAAAGTTAGGATCCAGCATCAAATAACAATGTTTTGTTAGAGACGTCTGAAACTTTGAAAGCTTACAATTCGGTGTTGGCGAGAAGTTCTCCTCTCGAATTTGGTCTTTGACGTTCGTAGTACTAGGGCAACAGAAACATTGAGAATCCCCGTGATTTATAACTTTTCAAACTTGTGACGTTCCGCTTTTCCTCCGCAAGGAAATGGTCTTGACAATCCTGTTGGGAGTTCTCATGCAACTTATAGTCTTATCCGATATTCGATAAAGAGCAGCTTACCAATGCTGAGTGCACTAGCACAGGACTCTCTGGAGCACAATTTGACCTATGAGTTTGGGCACATTTCTGATGGCTTGGTCCGTACATATCCTGTAGTCTTTGACCATTCATCTAAGGAAAACATTGTGAATTATTAATCAATACCAATCAAGAATTATGAGGAGGTATTAGTAATTTTCATAATATCATGAATCAATGAACTCACATCAATCTCTTCATCTCAATCTCTTCACATCAATATTTTTAAAGTGGGACCACTTTGAAATCTTAGTTGTTCTGAAAGTTAATCCCGAAGTGTGGTCGATTTTGAGATTTGGGACTTGCTGGATTCAAAATGTGCTGATAACAACCACTTCATCGATTATTAGCGAGTAGTGCATTTATGTACACTCCTGTATTCCGCTTTTCTTAGTTGCATTTCTTTTCACCTAGCAAAGTTTATCCGTTTGTCAATCCATAATAGATTTAGCATTGCTTTATCCTGATCAGACCTTGTTTTCTAGAGAAATTAAATATTTTTTCGTTTTTCTTCCTGTGTGTCGTGTGCCATAATGTGTTTTTATTAGATTTATAGATTTTAAGTTTCCTTATGGCATAACAATCGAGATGGATGTGTAGTACCATATTTCGATGAGTGTGTAAGCTGCTACTTTCATGCAATGTATCCTTTGGACATATGCTCATATGCATATGCTTGTTTATTTTTTGTTACTTTGACAATATTTCGAGGCTGTTAGAAACGAACAGGAGTGTGATTGCTCTCTGCAAAAATCACATGGTCTCCGATCTACTTCATTTTTACTTTCGAAAAGGAGCAATTAACTCTTTACCGTTCCTGGTTGTTTTGCTTGTAAAAGACTCTTGTATTCTCATAAGCGTATACAGAAAACATTCCTTTTAACGGGGACACACTCCCTTTGACACTTCTTTTGCTCTAAAGGGCAAAAAATCAGTCTTTTCGCTACTCTCATTCACCACTCTCTTGTCATTTGCTCTAAAAGGAAGTTCAATGGGGACTTAGCAACCGCTAAATTTATTTTGACAATACCTAGAATAATCTACAAAATAGGTATAGGGTAAATTTCGTTAATATTTTATTCCTATAATATTTCTCCTGATTCAAAACACGGATCAGTGCCCAGTTTACCTACCACTGCTGTTGATTGGAAACTTTCGACTAAAATTTGAAAAGAGGATACATAAAGCCACGACTTTCCCTACGTTCAAGCCATGTTTTGTGTATTACGCTCAAAAAGTGTAGCCTATATCCCAAAAGGATGTGCTTCCTATCACACAGGAAAGTCTAGAAGTTTACACGTTCACTTGTTGCTGTGAAAAAGAGTGGGTCTATATAAAACTTACGTCTCAGAGTCTGTACGATAGCACCACGCAACATATGCAGGCCCTCATAAGTAAAAGTAACAAGGCGTCGAAAGTTTTATCTGTCGTTTTTGCAAAGTTAACTTCGTATGCCCGGAAACAGACTCACCAATTGGCCTTTTTTTGATTGAAAACCAGTCTTGTACCGACATTTATCAATGTATTCCTTTAGGACGTTAGCAAAAACGCGTTCTGTGTTTAATCATTCAACATTGCTAGCTGTCTTCATCGAAAGGATGAAACCTGCGCTTTATCGACAGAAAGAATGACCTTAAAGCCTCCGTGTTTTGCAATAACATGAGTGACTGAAAATGTGTCACTCATACAAGTATTTGAAAGAATTTATATTCCAATTCTCTCATCCCCGATCGCTTCTATGTGAAATTGTTCTATATCTACTCCAGGCGATTGCTGTGACCAGTATATGACAACAACGGCTATGGCGTTACTCAACGCAATTTTCAAGTTCTGTACCACTGATCAACCCTATTGGCATACGTAGATGAATATGAAGATATCATCGTTCATTGTGTCTCACTAGAGATTCATGGAATTTATGGGACTTTTTTTTGTCTTTAAGGATCAGGCGCCACAGTACGCTCCAAAAAGTGAGGGGGCCAAATATAACTGCGAACACTATCGCTTTCATTTATCTATAGGTTGTATTGAAGTTGGATTTGCGTAGTATATGCTTATCATTTTGGGCTTAAAGAGCATATGAATAGTGACTCAGGGTATTTTAGCATCACAAAAAATAATACATTTAGATCTTTGTGCCAAAAAATGGGTGGAGCACGCCCCCTGCCCTCCATTGCTTCAGCCGTTGATAATGTCTGTCGGGCAGGGAGTCAAATTTATGACCCCGCACAAATGAAGAATAATGACTATGGACATATTTTCTCGTGGTTCTCAAATTTACTGTAAGTTTCCATTTAATGCAGTGAAATTATGATAGAAAAAAGATCTTCGTTGTGGGATAATCAACATTTGTGCAGTATCATGTCATATCATAGCCTCCACGCTGTGTGATGACTTGTTCATTTCCTGTACGTGGTAGTTTATTACTCACTCAGTATTGTATATATGCTCATCAGTAAAGCGTGTAGGTTTACACGTAGGCAGAGGGTAGTAATTTTCAGAGCGCCTTCTTTGTGTTCAGCTTTTAAGTTCTTCCGTAATGTATTGATATGCTAATTACTCAACTACCCTTCTATTTTAGCTAGCAGTTTCTTCATTAAGTGTTGCTTTGTTGTTATTCAATGTATATTCTCTGACGAACTGTAGTTTAAGGAGTCACCTGACTTATTGCTGAAGGTCAGTTGCAGCTATTATGTAATCTTATAAAATATGACAACATGATTGTTCAAATAACTGAAGCAGATATTGTACTCTCCAGAGCTAGTTTGATTAGAGATCTATCTGATTGCTGAACATCGATAGTGGTAATTCCACTGGCTGTTGTTCTGTAGATTGGAAAAAGCTTCTGTACTGGTGGTCATGCAATTATTTTGAGCAAGTTGAACACTTTAAGATGTCAAAGGAATAGAACTATGTCGAGTTTTGTATACTTAATGAACAGAGAGCAATTTAGTCGCAGTGATGGACAACTTGAGAAATCGTACAATATCAAAAGTCTTATCCCTCAGGTATATACAAACCTCTCCTATGATTTCAATATCTCTGATATAACTTGTAGGCCGGCAGTGCCTCTGTGTAAGCTGATAAAAATGTCATATATCACTTTCCTGAGAGTTAAAATTGAGAAGAAATCAATGAAATTTATACCCAACTGTGTTTTAAAAAGTAGCCAATCAGAACTGCTAAGCAATGTGATTCTGTCATAGGACAGCACTTGCTTGAAAATCCAGACTGTGCGGATTTGTATACAGATGACCCCACCTAGTTCCAATCCCGCCTAGCCCGATATAAAGACTATCGGTTGGGGAAGGCAAGGGGAGATTACCCCTGTAAATATGCTCTCTCTCCAGGACATTGCTCGCTCTGGCTGGGCAATAGGCTACGCTCGAAATCGAGTATGCGACCAAAAACATATAGCGGCAACAGCCTAAACGTTTTCACGCGCTTTACATTTTACTACAATTATTTTTTGCAGCTAAACTAATAGCACCAAAGAATGTGAAAACATAGAGATAACAGTTCATACAATACATTATGCTGTGTGTACGAAAGTAAAGAAATGAATTTCTCGTCTTCGTTGAAACTTTTCCTAAGAGCCTCAAGTCCAAGAGACAAAAGGGAGATCGCCTCAAAGAGTCGGAGCGTTACAGAGAAGGCTCTTGAACTATACGATTTAAATATTCCTAGAGGAATCTATATTAGGTCCAATGAGGATGATTTAGCACTTCTTGATAGCACATTACATTAGAAAGTGTCACCTTATTACATTGGAGCTAAACCATGCACAGGCTTGAACATTAATAAAAGGACTTCACAAATCACGTGATTTTATATAGGTAGCCAAAGTTTCGCTTAAAGGCAAGGAGTCTTGCAGCAGCATTTTGAACATATTGCAGTCCACGTATTGTTGACTTTGGAGGACCGTGATATTATGCTTTACAGTAGTCCAATCCACTGGTGACGGAGGTTTTTGTTATTTTCTGGTCAACGTACAAGCTAACTTTACTCCTATGATATTATTCCTAAAAAAGTATTCATTTTTGTTGCATAATTGTCATCTCACTCCCTTTTCAATAGCCATATTCATAGTAAGTCATTATATTTCATATAATTTTTATTCTTAATCTTTCTTTGTTACCCTCCAATCCTTATGAAGCAAGAGAAGTATAAACGTTCCTTCCTAGTTTCATATTTAGTTTTACACTTCTCCTCCTCATACCTCGTAATCACAGTGTACTATCAGGGAAGCACAGTCTCACCTCAACGTGAATACAAGTAACTCTACTCTGTTATTGTGCAACTAACGAGAAGCCTAATGAGAAGCCTTTTTCAGCTGTGAGAACTGATTTCGTAATGATAAGGACATCACGCGATGCTGAAACTTAAAATTAATGTATATTCACGAAGACGACTTGGATATGTCGGTTTTCATGGCCTTAGTAGCAGATACGAACCCAAGTAGGAAACGCTGGGCAATGCCCCCAGCATTTACAAATGCCTCAATACAAACGTTTGTGACGAAGTAAACTAGTCACTGGAAAAGATGAAAATTAGCTTGAGTACCCCATCCCCTTCTCATAATTGTGTAACGTTATTGCTTAGCCGCAGGACAGTAGGGGTATGCGTCCTTATACATAACTCACTACGGATCGTTTACTTACCAGGTAGTTCCAGAGAGTTAAGGGTGATCCTATGTCTGCTGATTGTCACTGTCAGTGCGCGTGGAACATTGGTGCGGCAATGATATGTGTCAATTATAAGTCAGAATATACCAGAAAGCAGGTTAAATTTGATTTTTACAATAGTAAACTTGTTTCTTTGGGCCATAGTATCAAGCTTCTAATTTTTAGAACACTGTTGAAGCGTACACCTTAGGAAACGTTAAGTATCTTTCAGTACTGAAATCAGAAGTTAAAATCAACGGTGAGGAATGTTAGTTGAGTTTCGTATTATATAAATACACGAGTAAAAGGACTATGAAATTTTCTATAGGCATGTATAATAGCAACTGATACGAGTTGGTTATAGAAGTAACACGGAAAGTTTAGAAAAGAAAAGAAAAGTTTGTCTGTTCAAGTAATCGTGAACTATGAATATGTAAGAGTTGCAAAACACACGTCCTTCGTCAAAGGACCATGCACCGATAATGAGCATTCCTTCCGATGCATGGATGGGTGTAGACTACTCTCACAGTCCGATGCATAATCTCTGGTGTAGACTACTCTCACAGTCCCACAACATAAGTGCGGGACACTCGGATTGATATCATTTTCCTACGTTGGACCATTTTTATCGAATTAGTTGGCCTATGAATTAAGATCTGCCTCTTCAAACTTATTTTTAATAAGAATGATGATGATGATGATGATGATGATGATGATGATGATGATGATGAAGATGATAATAATAATAATTTTTTTCAAAACTTCAGTGCCATATATTTATTCTGAAACTATATAGAGAAATAAGCTTCAATGTTTTACATATCATTCTCACTGCTTTCACCCATTACGACAGGGACAGCAAGATTCTTATAGGAGTGGAATTGGCTCAACAACAGTACAAACATAATCAACATTTTAAGGGGAAAAACAAAAAAAACAGACAAACAAAAGAAACCCAGAAAAAGGAAGGGGGAATAAAGTAAGTAAATAAAAAGAATAAACATCAAGAAAAACAAGACAAACCAACTTTAATTAATGAAAGTCTAGGTTTCCTGGGTTGGTCCAATCCTTGTTTCTCCTGCAGAATATGTAGTGCGAAGAGCGAAAGGCCACTTCAGTAAGCTTGCTGAGGAGTTTCTTACTGTCAACGCCATGTTTCGTTGATAATGATTATAATAATGGTAATAATAATAATAATAATAATAATGTTTTGTTGCTACTCATGCTTCTAGCAAAACTGCTAGGGAAACGAATTTCATGGATTTCAGGACCCTTACCTTAGAGACTAATAGCATTTCACAAGATCTTTCCAGAACAAATCCAGAAATAATCGGTGTTAATACCATAAACACTACCAACACTGTTACCAAGCTGTTTAACATCGCCTTCCAGATTCTTGACATTTTACTCAAAGCACCAATGAGATTAGTAATGACATTTACTTTATCATAATAATGATAACTTTTTATAATTGCGGTGCCAAATCAAGCTTTAAACAACTGTACACATCACTCTGACTGTTCACCCAGTTCGAAGGGGACAGCAAGGTTTTGTAGGAACGGATATTTATTTCAAATTGATGCACTAACAATACAAACATATAAAAAATAATAATTTTTCAAATATCGTATATATTTATTTCATTGACAAACTAGAATTTAGATAATCACTTGACAGGCATATCTATATCTGCTTAATACAAGCAATATACAAAACAAATTAACTATGAAAGTATAATAATAAATTTTTAAAAGAATATTAACTAGCGTAGCAAATAAGAAAATTTAATACTAACAAAGTCACAAACATGTTAACACTACGGAAGAAGGACTTAATTACTAAGTTAAAAATTCTGGAGTTTCTACCCTTTGTCCTTGCAACAAAACAAAAAATATGTAGCTCGAATGCAACATACAGATAGCTTCTTAGAGATGTAAAAGGATTCTCTTTTACTTGTACCAATATACTCAAGGAAGTCGGTGAATGATTTAGCTTCTTTAGCCACTGTTCCAATGACCCCCATAGTGAGATTCAAACATCTCACAGAATATGATCCTCTTACTCGGGTACATAGTTCATAGATGGTACTTTCACGCTTTGTAATAGCATCAGCCTGGAGATTGTTTTCAAACCCGACGGTAAGTTCCAATGCATACAAGTATATACTTTTGAGAATAAGCATGTCTTGTCTTTTACGATAACCAGTGATTATGGATGGAGACCTGCAGCCAGGGATGTCAGCACAGATATCCAAATCTCCATTTGAAGATGAAAAATTGCCAAGGTTGATAAGGATGGAGTCATGTCTCCACTTGTACCTTCCCTCTTTGAGATGCTCAAAGCAACCAGAGACGACATGCTGTAAGGTCTGGCAAATCAGACAAGCTTTGCAAAGACTGCTATCCGATATTTTCCAACGATGGAGATTTTTTAACGTAGGAAGAGAGTTGTTTATGTATCGAATGACAAAGTTGTAAATATTTTTGGGCAAACTACTTAATGCACCATGCCAAACCCGAATGTGGCCTGCGTTAATGAATGAACTCAGAAAGATACCTTGAGTATTCATTTTGTTAATAATAATGATAATGATAATAATGATAATTATTTGCAGATTGCAGACAGGGAAAGGAGTTTTACCTCTGTTATCACCTGGATATCTATCAGAGAAATTTAACGATTAAAAGTTGAGAAATGTGTCTTAAATTAGTTATTTCAACGTCAGCTATGGCGTACCTCAAACATTCATGGTGACAAACTATAATGTCAGAATGCGACGTATTACGCTGAATTAGCACCCATGTTTAAATATTGAACTTTCCGCAAGTGCACCATAGAAGTACAAGTCTTCTCCTTAGTTTGTAATGTGAAATCAATTTTTATCACAATATCGATGTCTGTTTATAGCTTTCTTTACTAAAAAGCATCTCATACTCAGGAAATGGACAATCATATACATAAAAGGGTACTTACTAAAACCGATCATAGGCTATTTTGATGCACAAAGAGCCGATTGACAAGGCCGTGTAACAGGAATAAACTCTAATACGATTAACTGTATTGGCTATCTTAGTTAATACACACCCCGAAATCACGTTCATGCTTACCTTTACTCCTATAAAGGAGTTTCATTGCGCATATATTAATAAAAACGTCTGCACTCTTGTATCAATCATATCTTTGATCTGAGATATGGCAGAAGACCGTGCTTTCTGCCCTTTTCAAGTAGGAATTATTTTAATTAGGACAGTTAATGATCTTTATTGCAATTATCTTGATCTCTTATCTTTGTTACTATTAATTAACATCTACTGTACTGTTCTGTAGGCGTATTGTCTACTTTGTTCCAAATTTCTCGAGGGACATCTCACAGACACGAATAACTGCACGTCTTTTCTCCTCTACAGGTATAAGAACCTGCTGTGTAGTCAGGTATGGTTTGAAAGCATGGACCTATGAGGATGTCAACTAAATATGGATATAAACATAAGCGCCAAAAATAGTCAAATTTAGTATAGATTCGATACTTGTAGAGCAAAGAGAGATGAGCAACATGGATAATATGTTCCTTCAACTTAAGGCGTGCATATGGTATAATCTGGTCTTATCTGAACAGTCACATCCCGTTTAACATACAGTTTAACATCCCGTTAACTGTCTGCAAAAGGCAAAGTATTCGTGGGGAATCTGCTCACTTGAAGATATGCATAATGCACGAAAACGTGTGGTAGATCAGTTTGAAGGTATAAAGATTTAATAAAAACATCTTAGCGGTACGAAGGTTCCATCTACTTGACTGTGACTTAAATGATTTGAACTCAGTTGAGAGTCAGAATAGACGAAATGTTTAGGTAGGTCACACGGACCATTTGAATTCCTTGTTACATTCTTGTACACTTACAGGTTCTCTTCTCTTGATTAAAGTAAAACTTAAATTTGATGAAGCCGAGATTTTAATTGAAAATCAGTTGAGAGAAAGCTGATTAGAAAGTACTAAAGGAATAAAAGCAAACTGAAGATGCCTTTCCCATATTCTGCATACTCGGGCGCTTTCAGCCACTCAGAGTGTAATCCAAAAGAAATCTAATTGACTCTCAATGTTCCCAGACACGGAAGTTGAGTCTGGTAGTCCTGTGCTTTTTGGGCATCCATATCTTAGGACATGTTAATTACTAATACATAAAATTTTATAGTTATCAACCTGGAATTTGTTGCGATTGCTTTGCTTTGCAGTCGTTTTTTCTGTAATTGTTTATGAAAGATGCAACGTAATTGAATAATTGTCCTTTTATTTATGTATAGATACCCCCAGCCCCTACCTCTCAATTTAAAATCATTCCGAATAGCTAATCTTCTACATCGACTACACGTTTGATTTATTTAGTGATTCCTAAACAAGCCTAGAAGAATGTGGGTTCCATTTTCAGTACCTAGAGATTCGACCAGATAAATCATATAAAATGTTACTACCTAGGCAGCACAAGAGCATGTAATAGTGCCTCTCCATTATGTGAAGATCGTACGGAGTGACATGGAGGAGAAGTAACCTGACTGTAAGAAACATCAAATCAGGTTTTCTAAGAGCATTAATCTCTACTTGTAGCACATATAATCCTATCTGTGTTTAGACTCATACATCCTTTGCATGTCTATGAGCCCATTGTAAATTTGTCTAACGATTCAGGGATAGAGAAGCCTCATCCCTCCTCCTCATCTGACTATAGTCATATAGATGGCAATAAAGAACACGCTCAAGAAGACATTTAAATTGGGGCGTTCTATATGCATCCTTAAATCACCGCAATACTTTGAACAGTCATATACGCCCAAAACTCTCTAAGCCAGTCCCCGTTTATCTCTCCAGCCTCCAATTCTTGGTTTGATGTGGCCTGGTTCCTACTTGAGGGCATTTTTTGTAGTTAGCCTCCATATCCTAGAACCAATGGCAAAGGAAATCCTGTTCTATGCTACGATCATTGTCACATAACACCTCAACGCTAAAACCGCTAAACGGCTTGAAGGTTTGTTTCTCGTAGGTTATGAAAAAAGCTGTACGATCCAAAACTTACAGCATTGAAAATGCGTGGATAAGATCACCACATGGGCAGCTTGCATTTTCCTTTAAATTTACGGCACAGTTTTGCTTCCAGATTCCTCTTTGTTACAATGGCCGAGCCTCAACTTCGAGCTGAGGTAGCTTTCCCAAGGGAGAGAAAAACAATAAATTTATCTGTTGTTCTTTCTTATCATTTATCATTATCATTGTTATGTATAATTAATTTTTATAATATTCATAAGACATCTCGTTTTGTTCTTAACTTCATGTATTCCATTCTCCCAGGATGAAATATTAAACAAGGAAAACTACGTGGCAAGAGTGCCAGAGTTGGCTACAAGCCCCGTAAGGTGTTAAGTTTACTTCGGGATAACATAGAGGTCAGAGCTATTTAAAGATCCCTATCGCCTTAGCTTGTCTTACTTTTAATAGTTTTTAGAGTGCTGATCCACTGAGAGGTGTAACAAGAATCAAAGAATTTAGAGGCATGCAAAAATGTTGTAACCGGCCAATAAATGGGTGACAATGCACTGGTTCCTATTAAACATCAAACTCAATATTGTAGAGATTTTGTACACGCACAATGAAGATTAGGTTACACTCTAGAAGTTTGCAAAATAACGGAATTTGTAAGATGCGAATGCAGTTTTCAAGTTCTGAAAAAAGTTCCCACCTGGTCAATCTAGGTGTAGGACAGAAATCATGTGTTCACCGTATGATTGTATAGGTTGGTTTTGACAACTTAGTATTCATTGAGGATCTGCAGCAAAATTTCCTCGACTGTATGTGCGTACGTACTAGCATCAGAAAGCAATAGCGATGCGATGGAGCAAACATTAAGGTTGAATAGTTTCACGAAAAATGACATTATATGACCACCGAGACTGAAAATTGTACAAATAAGAATTAGGGAATCAGTTGATATAAATTCGATTCAAAATGCTTGCTTGAAAATGTTTTTAAAATCATTTACAGATGAATCAAACTGTTAGTATATCAAAGTGTTAGTAAATTTAAAACTATGTATCAACCTGTTCTCCACCTAAACGGGGACAAATTAATAAAAACAGGGCAATTGTATTTGCCACAGTTTCTATCTTTGCCATACGTGTCTCCTATTGACCAGCATTATTCTCGCTCCTCCACCCATCCTTCCCCACCTCCCCTAAAAATACACGTTACAACATTAGCATATTAGGTATTGATCTCATCATACCTTGTGCTAGTTCATAGGCAATAGACACTATAGGCAATGCTAAACATACCAACTTAAGAAGGCAAGAACAGTGGAGATGAACTGGAATCTAGTAATATCTATCTGTGAAACTACCAGCGTATAACTTAACATTCCAATCTTTAAACTTGTCTTGGGCATAACTCGAATGTTAAATAGTAGCTTCGTTTAATAATAGAGTTTAGTAATAGAGAACGTCTTATTTTTAATCAGTTCGTGTCTAGCTCAAAATATTTTTTGAAACTTTCAATCGTATTCGAAGTCAGAATTTTTTGCCCAGAAATTAAGTGTCTGAAGCATACAATATCTAAAGCTAGATTTCAAAAGAAACAGTCTTAAGTCTACCAAGGGAAAATTAAATGAAATTTCCATCATGAATTAAAGATTGTGGCTCTAAATTGTAGTACGAAGGCGTCACTAACACTAATACCAGTGCCGTAACCACAAATTTTTGTTGGGGAGGGGGAGCTAAATCGATTTTCACTCTAATTATTTAAATGTGCCAAGTCCTTGGTAAGGAAGATAAAACTTCTAGTAAAATGTTTTAATTACCTTGTCAAATATTGGAGGAGCTAGCGCACCCCCACTCCTCCACTGGTTACGGCACGGAATACTTGTGTAAAGAGAAATTAATATCTTCCTGTTTGTTTCCGTTAGACGCTGTTTAGAAAACGTAACATTGTAACTCTCTCAAATGAGAGTTGCTAAAGTTTGAAATCACAACAGATCCCCTGTTTTGATTGTTCCAGTTACGCATCTTGTGATAAAGCTTAATGTTTGATTGTCGAAAAGGAAACGTGTGTTTTATGTCTAACATTGTATTATTTTAAAATACTATACTCTTAAGATGACGTTTTCAATTGGATACTGCATGCTATCATCTGCAATATTTTGCAGCTGTGCCTCGGCTTATCTGGCCCAATGAGGTAAAGAGAGGTGCATCGTTTATAAGTTGCACTACGAGAGGATAGTTGCTCACCATGAAATGTTAATCGTGAGTTGAAAATTACTTCATGCAAAATTGACTTACAAAAGATTGCACTCATTGCCATTGTTGTCTCTAAGTAATTTCCAACTACGTGAGTAAATTTAGTGCATGAGAAAGTAACGGGATTAAAAATGATAAACTATTAGATTAAATTAAATGCATCAGTTTAAGCCTATGAACTTTACTCCGTCTGTGTATTCTATAATTACGATAATAGAATTATCGACCTTGAAAGCAGCTTAACCTGGAAGAGACATTTATTCTCCTGTAAGGAACAATACAGTCTATAAATGAATCCGCATAATTTATGTGATGTCACGATTGTCGATCGATCATGTTTTCTTTGCTTAGCTATGAGGATAGATTATTCTTGAAATAAGGTTTTCGCTCTTTTCAATCAGACTTTCAATATAGCGAACTTTCTTACAGTTCAGCTGGCTATTTGTTTGGAAGTACAGCCATTTTGGAGTAACTTTGATCTGTGGCATATGCAGTAAAATCAGAGGGGGAAGGGGTGACTCAAGAGGTGAAAGGCAGGAGTGCAGAGTCTTGCCTTAAAAAGTTTGAAACTTCTATCGCTGAGAAAGCGTGATTTGGCAAATTTCTAACAAATGTAACACCCTTTTTCACATTCTTGATTAATGCAATCATTTTTATTCTCTGAGGGACACCGTTCCCCTGATTACGTCACTGATTAGGATAATTATGTAATAACGGACAAAGCTTTTTGGTGGAAATTATCGTTTTTGTATCTTGGCCGTAGCTTGTAAGTAAATGATTTTATATATAAGTACAGTGTTTGGTATAAGCTACCTTTCGAATTAACACCCTCCGTCACTTCCGATGCTGGTAACTTCATCATAATATTTTTAGGAAAATTAAATGATACCACGTGGCGTTCTCACACCGTAAACTTGAGTACCGCAGCGGATAATGGAAATTGTTAGGTTGAGAAACTAAAACTTTAGAAAATATCTTAAAATGCTATGAAGTTTGAGGTTCCTCAAAACTAAACGGGCTATAGCTGTGGCCACATGTCAAAAGAATATCATAAGAACATCTTGAAGTATAAGGTTTGTGTAGTAATTAGGCCTTTTTAAATGTAGGGAGTAAGTAGAGGTGGGCAGTAATGTAAAGATTATTAAAAATGTAGTCATGGCTTGGGTGAAATTCTAAGATCGAAGAAAAATTCGTGTTTCCTTAATTATGTATGGAAGTGTAAACTAAACAATCTTCTACGACAGCATTTCTAAGGTAAGTGATGAATCATAGATCATAGTCAGGGTACCATTACAATCTTATCAAGGGTCTTTTATATGGCGAGAGGGGGGTATGGCTCCCATAGGATTTTGAGAAAGGTCTTAATATTAAAAAAACCAGCTTTGGCTATTATCTCATGATCATCTTACATGGCCATCCAAAACTTTACACAAGATTCTGATATTAGTCTATGCCAATATTTTAAATGTTTAAAGATGTCAAACAAGGGGTCAATATACCTTTCACTTTCAGTAATATTCTGAAAATATTTCTATATGAAAATATCTGTAAATATTATTTTTACTTTAGTTCTTTCTGTGAGTGACAAGCAAACTTGTTGAGGCATTGTTATTCTCATCGGAAGTATCTTGACTTTTTCCGTTTTAAGTGTTCCTTTGTTTGCGATATGATAGGCCCTACCGATCGTAAGCATTGATCTTAAATCTCGAGATGAAATCTGGCATCAAAGTCTGTAATTAAGCCCTCTTGTGGCCTCTAGAAACATTCTGAGAGTTGGTGCCGTGACGTCTTCTTGAATATTCGAGACTATCTCAGGAAATTTAATGCTATCTGTTTGGGTGAGAGTTTAGAGTACTTTGAAATACCAGTCTGAAAAAAGGGCTTAAGAAATTGTATAGATTAGGTTGAAGATGTAAGTCACCTATAGAGGATAATGAAAACCATCAACATAGAAATCGGAAACAAAAAGATGAACATGACTTTGGTGATAATGAGGGAATGTCATCTCATCGTAATATGCAAAACCTGCATGCCAATCCATGCGCACGTAAAGAGTTAGTTATGAAGCTTTGCATGTTTACTTCCTTAGTAACTCCAAGTTTCAACTCCCTTTGATTTTGGTTTAATCCTAGTGAGCACGTCCTGAGGTTTTTTACCGTCCTATGCTGTGATAGCAATGTCTCACTTACATTCTGTATCTGTTAAGATTACAAGATTGCTGTGACGACTCTTTTCCTTTCCATCCCTAGCCCGTGATTATCTTCCCTTTTCTTGCTTGCTACACCATGTAGTTTACTACAAAGACAAAGAGATACAATGCTAAAATCTTTTTCTGTAAGTATTAAATGCACTTACAGATAATTTCGGGAAGTTTGTGAGCCCTTACTACCTACATCATTATTCCCCAGTGTACGTTGACCAAACGCATGGAATCCAAAAACATCCTCAATATTGTGGCATTTGACTCCCGATCAAACCTCTTCCATGTGTGCAGTAATGAAGTGGCAGAGGCAAAAAACTGTTCTGAGTTTAGCGTAATTGCGTGATAGACCTGGATCTTACCCTGTTCTCAATTATGTTGTTCTAATACGACTAAATCATGACGTATCAATCTCGTAACAAAAGTAGAGAAAGTTGTGTACGACTCTCATTTAACGCGGTCTTTAAGTCGTTCTATAATGTAGCAGAGCAATTTCCTGTCACCCACAGACAACATCTTAAGAATAAATCTTGAAAAGAGAACCACAGATGGTATAAAGGTGGAATAATGTCTCTTTCTCAGCCTGAATGCTTTCGTCTCACCTTGCTTAGATTTTATGAAAGGCTTAATGATAGATTTACATATCGATTTACATCCGTGGTGAAAGACACTACAAGACAACAGTGATTATGTTGAAAAGTTCTGAATGACGGAAACCTCATCCCTAATCTTGAAGCAGGTAGAAACACTTGATAAGCAATTATCAGAAAGAGGCCGAGTCACAAAGCCCGGTCGAGGTGGCCAGTGCATTCAAAACTCTGTGTTCTGACGTCAAATAGGTTTGCAACAGCTCTACATGATCTCTCCTCTTGTTTACAGTTAAAGCGATCTACTTCATTAGTTCCCTCCAGAGCTCAAATTTCCTAATTTTAAAAAAGGCTTTAAACCACGGTCTGACTTTAATTCGGGTTTACCTACTTACAGTAGTTGGGTTGCAAATCCAAATATAATAAAATCTACAATTGCACTCAATATATATATATATATATATATATATATATACACAAGTATAGATCTCATAAGCATGAAGTGCTTGCGGCGCTGGCCCGGTTCGAACCCAGGATCTCCCACTCCGAAAGCGAAGACTTTACCATTGCACTAAATAGTGCAATAG
>JAAAKL020006853.1:0-17534 GCA_010016065.2 Carybdea cf. marsupialis auct. non (Linnaeus, 1758) | reverse complement strand
ATCTCTCGTATTGTCTTAATCTCATCCTTACAACATTGCCTTCTATTTCTATTACTATTTTTATCGTCCAATTCGCCATCAACAATCAACCATGTTCTACAATCTCCGTAATTAAAGGACTTTTTACGTTTGAACTCAGCTCTATTGCACCTTACATTCGAAGCTCCAATCACACTACAAGATCCTCCAATTCTTTGTTACTACAGAGTTATTTCGCCATTCTGTTGAAAGAAGACCCGCGTCTTCCTCTCGTGCTTCTAACCTTTGGAATTGACTTCCTACATCTTACCATTCTGCTCAGACCTTCGAGGCCAACAGTGTACACTGTCACCTTCCACCATTATCTTCTTTTACACTTTCCTTACCTTTTTCTACATTCCGTTACATATTCTTCATCTCATTGCATTTTAATGGGCTTCGAGCTACAAAATATAAAAACCCGTATAATCACGCTTGTTGTAACAGAACATATTTTAACTAAGTAAAACGAGACTGACCCTTATAAAACTTGCGTTGATATAGTCCGATTCCTCTCCTCCAGTTAGTCGAACGCGATTTTCATCGTCTGGAAATAACGTAGAGAAATAACTTGTTTACAATGACGACGGGATGATAGAATTCAACTTTTCTAATACTTAAACCAATAAAAGATAGTACAGTGTGTCCAAAGTCACCTTAAACTGTACCCAGAGGCCGCCGAAGGTACTCTGGCTTGTTGTTTTATTGTGGCTTGTTGGCTCCGTGTCACAAAAGGACGTGCAGACCGGGGACCTTGTGAAATGGGCATCTGTTACAAGTAGTCCAGAATGGATAAAGGGACCGTCAAAACTGCCAGTAAGATTATATCTGCCTGAAAAAACAGACTCCAAGTACAGGCCATATATGTATAAATGATCTCTTGCATCGTGTGCGCTGGGAAGGTAGGGGATCGTCTGGAACATCAGGCACTTAGGGATAGCATAGTGTTCAAAGCTTAAAGTCAATTGTAAACGATTTTGTCTTTTTCTCGCCCTGTTATGAAGCGATATGATCTATAGACGGCTAAGTTGTAAGGGTCCAAAGAGTTAACATAAGCTTGCACCGTCATATTGTGTCGTTATTCAGGTTATACAGTTGTGTGCGTACTACACGCATAACATAGACATGTGATGGGTGTTTATACCCAAATCTGGTTCGCTACGTGTCTCCATTCTTACAATCAACCCCGTACCTCACAAACTAACAAATATACTTAAGTTCTAATGACCATATTGAACAAGACTCAAATTCTTACAAGGTAGCGGTGCCTTGGAGCGATTTTTAACTTTGTTGTATCCCCTTTTTGCAACTCTTACTGTTCCCCAAGATTTCATTTTCTTGAGCTCCTAAAACGAAAGCGAGACGAAAACTTGCTCAAGGCAGGCAGGCAACTGCAGGCAACAAAAATCGAGAAAGAACTGTTAACATCATCTGACGTATAATCACAAATAGAACGCATGTCCTGAGATTCCAAGAGATTGACATGTTTGACAAACTCGATTTAAAACATGACAAAAATATGGGACGTAAGTTAGCCTTGCAATGAGAGAGATTGTCTAGAAAGGACAAGATCGATCATTCCATTCCACGTGTTCTATCAACGTTAAGACCCCTAGTGGGAATCCAGGAGGAAAATAGGTATCTGCAATTAGCTAGGGGGGATAAAGATATTGAGAACACAAATCGACCACATTAAATCACAAAGCCGTGGCTCTGGAAATGTGATTCTATTCACATTCCAAACGCCTCAAAGCGGACAACGTTAATATTCACGACCAAATATGTGTCAAGACACAGTAAAATTGCACGAAGGAAAAAAATAAGAAAAACAGAGAGAGAGAGTTCTTGTGAATAACAAGGTAACAAAACATGTAGTGAACCTACTCACCTGATATTCTGAATCGACTTGTTTTGATTTCAACTTCGATTTCAAGTCTTCGATAAATTTGTTCAGATCAAGCTGACTCAACTCACTCCCTTTTACACTTGACACACCTTCGCTGAAGCTAGACATCGACCCTGATTCATTGGACATCGCGCTTTTTGCACGTGGTGTATTCGAATGTTTTAAAACTGGTATACGGCTGGCATCATTACCCTGTCCTTCCCTTTGGGGCGGTGAACTGCCCTTAGTGAAAGATGTTTCCTTATTGCCAGGTCCTGATTGCCGTGACTGAGTTTTAACGTTACTTAATTCATACCCTGTATCGATAGAATTTTTTCCCGAGGTATCATTATTATTGATTGCATTTAAAGTGCCATCTGGCATTATGTTGCGGCCTCCTGCTGCCAATCCTGAATATTCACTTCCTGCATCTGATCCCGTGTAATCGCTTTTCGCAATATCAATCGGTATATTTAAATCCGCAAGTTCCATATCATCGTCTAAAACTATTCCATTTGATTGCATGACAACATTCGAAAATTCGAAATCTGGGGGTTCGATTATCTCGTCAACGGTTCCACTATCGGAACGGCCCAATGGCCGCGATCGATTTTCCCTAGGGGAAGCGTTTCGTTCATTATGAAAGTAATCACCACCGATAGGCGTATTCCTTCTGTCTGCAGTTAAGTCTGGTATTTCGATTTCAACTTCCTTGTACTCACTCCACTCACACGTATTTTCCTCTTCATCCGTTCTGTCATCAATCGATCCATCTGTAATTTCTGATTTTTCATTATCCTTGTAAACGTTTCCTGGCAAGTTACTACTCTGATAGCTGTTCAATGACAAGTTCCTGTTAACTCCTTGATGGGAATCTATTTCTTTAAAGCTTCTTGGGTTAGACTGCTCTGGGAGTTGCATACCCTTGTTCTGTCCGGTTGACTTTTGTGGGCTGCCGTCTGAAGGCAGCTGTAACGTCGAGGCCGAAGCGACGGACGCTTGAGTAGGGCTGCTCTTCCGGGATCTGCTAGGTAATCTACGTACATAAAAACCCCAACAATCAGAAAAAGACAATGTCGTTCCACCAACAGCGAAGGATACGTTTTCCAGTTTGACATCCTTCACCAAGTAAGCGAAATTAATTATAATCGAGAGTATATATAATCTTGAGAGGGGGGGCTAGAGGGAATCGATTCGATTAAAACAAGTAGGACAGGGCGTGAAACAGGCGAGAAAATACTATGGTACAACACTACTCCCAAACACCGATGACCACATAGGTAGTGGAACAAATAAATGCCATCGAGAGCAAGTCATCTGGAACACAGAAATGTCATCTACTCCCAAACACCGATGACCACATAGTTAGTGGAACACATAAGTGTCCTCTAGACCAAAAGTTAGGATAATGAGTATTCTTCCAATCAGCAGAGCCTCAAAAAGTATAAATATGTATATATATAATACAAACGAAGAAATGAAAGAATACAGGGAGAAGCAAGAAGAAAGCAACAAAAGAAAGAACATACAAATAATGAAAAGAGGTCAATGAGACATAGTGAAAGAATAGATGAAAGAGAGTAAACAGGCTGATACAAGACGTAATGTTTTACCTGAAAACTTCTAGGCTCACAACTTCTGGAATATTTCGTATGATTGAAACAATGTCTGTTTGAGACATTTTCTCGACATTCCTTCCGTTGATCTGTGAAAAGATGTTTGTAATATTGGGAAGTAAAGTCGGTCAATGTCTTAGAAGCAATTGGAAATGGGTAATAAGAAAAGAGCTTACACCTAACTCAATGCACATCGATGAGCGATCATTGTTGGGGTATAACTTTTTAACACAGCCTGCATTTTTTTAGCTGTATGAATACAGCCATCTAGGGTTTATTCCTAGTGGGTGGCGGGGTATGGTGCTTGCATACTCAACATGTGTCCAGCTGAAAACGGCCAGACTGTAAGCGAGCCAACGACAACTCAAAGATATTAAGCTGATTAAAAAAAAGGGTGTACTCGTTTGCACCTCTCGAGGATCATCGATCAGAGCCCTGCAAAAGAGAAGCTTGATAAGATGAGATGGAAATATTTCCAGACTCAAAAGTCCTTCCAGTTATGATTGTTACTACTGCACTGGAGATAGATAATGTCCTTGGTGTTGGGCTGATACGTTCAAATGGAGGCAATCAAATACATGTACGTAAATAACTAGCCGATTGATGTCATTGAAGTTCCTATGCTCGGCACTGTAGGCAAATGCTGATAGTAATTTTGATGAAGGCAGTGTCCAAGGAGTAACCCCGTGACAACATGGTTAAATGAGCAACCTGACCAATCACAATATAAAGGAAGAGCTGTTAGATACATAAACCATAATAACATGGGATTTCCTCACCCCTATGACTTGGTCTCCCTTCTTCAACTGCCCATTCTTTGATGCCATGCCATCTTCGTCAATGTCACGGATAAAAACTCCGTTACTGTTCTCTCCGTACTCCCTAGTCTCCAAGCTAAGCCCGAGCCCATTATGGTCCTTGGAAAGTTGTACCCAAATGATATGGCCCTAAATAGTAAAATAAGTAAAATTACTGACACACGTTTAATAGGACAGACGATAACCAGACAAACGGTGAAGTGAATTTGCAGATGCATTTACATGTTTATTTGCCATCACAAAATATCTCGCAATAGAAATTTTTGAAAAGACAGTAGAAAACCTTCCATAAAAAATCTAACGGTAATAAAATATTTAAAAAATTTTCATCCATAATGTAAAAATATTTAAAAAGAAAAAAAGAACTAAAAAAGGCTAAAATAATTTAGATAAATATGCTAATAATTATATGATAGAAACACCCCTAGACGGTAGGAGCAACATTGAAGAGGTTTCAGATGAACCTGTTTACATAATGGTCCCTCTATGGAGGTGTCAATCATGCATTACACTAAATTAAACAACAACAACTAAACAGTTGAAGAGGGATGTTTACTCCTGTTTTTAGGCTGATACGTACACAGATGGATGAAGAGAGACGCGCATCGAAGGACGGGTAGAGGGTAAACACAAGTGTGAGGTAGGTGGCCGTGTATTGCACCAAGAAGACTTACAGCTACAGAAAGGTTAAGTTGGATGGTAATAGATTTATATACGTACAGATAAGCAGGCTGTCAAATCAGCTGGAAAGCTTGCAAAGAAGAGCACGCCAAAAAACCCCAACGTTTCGTCTATTTCTGACTTCCTCGGGTCTATTAAAAATGTTACCATTGCTTACAAACCCTTTCAGTATAAGATACAGATCAAACCGTGACCAGCAACATGGAATATTCCAACCAGGGCATGAAATAGTTAAATGGAACCTAGTTGAAAAGAACTGGGAACGAGCTAACAAGGAAAGCGACAGTGAGAGGAATGCCAGAGAGAGAGGGTGACCATGCATTGCTACCAGGACGGGGCGGCTAGGTGGGTCAAAAACACCAGAAAAACAGAATGATGATACAAAGATGAGTAGTCAGAAAAGCAGGAGGGCAGGATGACACTCAGATTGATAAGAAATAGGCAGACCGTCATTAAGAGGAGTAGAGGAAACACAAACCAGGACGCAAATTAACAGATAGTGCAACTTATAGACAGTAATAAGGGCATCCAGTTTGTGGCTATGATGGACTTTCCAGTTCAACATGATTGGCTGTAGGATGCCTTATTGTTGTTGAAAAGTGTCACATGTTTAGGTTGATATCTTCAGTAAAAAAGAGCGTACCTATCAGTTTGTGTTGCTACTAGGGTGTACACTTAGTTTAGCGCTTTCTTTTCCCATAGCTATAGTATAACACCAGGCATCTATTACCAAATCCAAAATAATTTCAAAGTCAAAAGAATTTTAAACCTAAACTTAAAACTCCAATGGATGCAACTATTATTCCTAATAGTAAACATTAGAAAGAAAACATTATTATGGAAAGAGGGAGAGTGCAAAGAGAGTTTCTTTACAGAGGAGTTTAGTGACGCTCTGACCAACGAGTTACGTGGGAGCAATATCGCGTCTGCAATAGGTGTTTTAACCAAGCTGTCCCCATCACTGGCCAAGTCTAGTATCAACATACCTTATCCTCCGCTGAACTACTGATCCATGACATATCCAGCGAGTCTTGCTGGGATCTACCATCAAGTCTTTTTAACACTGGAGATCCAATACTTCGGAAACTACGTTCACTTCCAGACGAACTCGGTCGATCCGATTTACTCATTTTCCGCCTTAAAAACTCAGAGGTCTGACTTGACAGCGAAGCCGTGTCTGCACTTGTAGGAAAAGAATGCCGCGTGTTCGTACGAATGACCGTATCATCACTGTCATCATCAAAGGAATCTTTCTTCACACTAACACTTGTATCGTTAGCCAAGTATTTAGACTCGATCTCCTTCTTCATCTTTTCCACCACAAGGAACACTTGTGGCCCCGATGAATTTAGTAGCCCTCGACACTCCTCAAGTGTAAGGTTCGCTGTTGGCTCTTCATTGATTTCATGGATTCTGTCGCCGTAGCGCAACGTCCCTTCCCTAAACAAATAACAGCGAGAATCACGGGACAATAAAAAATCAGGGGACAATAAGAAAATCAAGGGACAACAAAAAATCAGGGGACAGCAAAAAATCAGGGGACAATAAAAAAATTAAGGGACTAGATTCAGAATCAACAAACATGAATATGTCTCTTGCGTCTATTGTAGGAGCTGTGGCCTATACCAAAGTTTCTCAGTCTTCAACGTTCTCCTCTTTAAACATTATTTATCATTTATAAGTCAACCAGACCAATCAGAGAATACTGTACTGGGAGATTTTGTTCGGTTAACAAATAGTCAGGTTGATGTTAGAGTTTGCGTAATTGATTAGTGAGCATAGGAAGAGGAAATCATACTTTTACAAGAATCAAGTTTAGAGTAATGCTCCACCGTGACAACATGATGCAACAGCAACAACAATCTAATCATCTCTATCTGATTATAATTCTCCACCTCCTTGTCGTAAATATCGCCGTCGACATCTCTATTATTATCAAAATGAAAATGACCATCAAATAATGATGATAATGATGATGATGACGATAATAATAATAATGATGATGATGATGATGATGATGATGATGATGATGATGATGATTATGATGATGATGACGATGACGATGAGGAGGAGGAGGAGGAAGTCGATGTTGTTGCTGCTACTCATCATCATCATACTTATTAACATCATAGTAATCCTTGACATCATCTTTATTATCATCGTCATCATCATCATCATAATCATCATCATCATCATTATTATCATCATCATCACCATCATCATCATCATCATCATCATCATCATCATCATCATCATCACCATCATCGCCATCATCATTATTATTATCGTCATGATCACCGTCGCTATTATCATCATTATCATAATAAAGATAAGAAGAAGAAGAAGAAGAAGAAATTGGTTTACAGTATCATAACATTACCTCGCTGCAGGTTCATTAGGCACGAGATCTTTCACTATGATATTTCCTAACTCTTCACCAAGAAGAACTCCGAATCGGCCTCGACTGTTTCTCGTCAGAATCACCACTTCCACATTCCTTTTTTCGGTTCTTCTTCGTGGGTTCTTTTGAAATAAACAGAAAAGAACAGTTGTAACACCATCTTCGTTAGTCTGATGTCGGCCCAACGGATCGAGCAGGATATGTTGGCATAGTCGGATACGTTGGAATAACAGGGTACGTTGCTTTAGTGGGAAACGTTGGCATAGCAGAAAATGCTGCCATAGTAGGATATCTCTGCATATCATGATATGTTGGCATAGTCGGATATGTTGGAAATACAGGGTCCGTTGGTTTAGTGGGAAACGTTAGAATAGCAGAAAATGCTGGCATAGAAGGATGTATTACCATAGCAGTATATCTTGACATTGTGGGATATTACGGCATAGAAGGATATGCTGTCATAGTGGACTACTTTATAGCCTCGTAAAACACATCAATTCGCTTTTCTCTAACCCAAGTCATGACCGTGAGTATTTTGATATCAATTTTCTTATATATAAAAATTCTTTTTCAGTGTGTGATTGTCTTGGATTCTTATTTTTAATTCAAAAGCAAGATTGGAACCTTTGAAAAATGGGGTTATGGATCGTATAGATCGTGTCAAGTTCAAGTTGAATGCCCACCTTGAACAAGAGATAGGGGTCATTTATCTTTGTACGGCGAAGATATTAGGAAGGTAATTCAACGGGGCGAAATTCGATCTCATCATGATATTAGGCACGCTCTCCATTTCAATAAACAGAGAATACTTGAAATGATCATCGCGTTTAGTTCCTATTTACGGTAATCAAGCTGAAGAAATAGAATGTTATCAGCGCGGTTCTCGTGGCTCAGTTGGTAGAGCCCATGCCGCGAATGCGCAGGTCACGAGTTCGAATCCTGTTGGCAACATACTTTGGGCGATGACAAAACGAAGATGGACATAATAAGTGTAAATTTACTTTACCTTATTCGGTTAATACCCTAGGAGGAATTAAAGTTCAAAACTACGCAATTTAAAGAGAATTTTGAGACGACCTTTCCACTTTGCTAAGCCGTTTTCAGCGCGATTCCAATATTTAATTACGTTTATAAAAGGTCCTCTGGCTTCCCATGTGACGGCCTCATCCGTATGTATCATGGAAAGAATCGATGATACGTTAGAAATAAGTCTCACATGCTTACCTGCAGTCGTTTCCTTCGGAGAACAAGCTTCACATGCTTCCCACAGGTTCTTAATAAATCAATAGCATCCATGTGTTCGAAGTGTGTTACATCGGTACCGTTTACCTCGATCAGTTGATCACCGGTTTTTATTTTGCCAAGTGCTAATGCCGGATCTCCAACAATATCGCGGACGAAACAACCACCTTAGGTCGAAAGAGAAAGATTTAATTATAGTATGAGTGTTATCACTCTTGGCATTTTTAAGAACAACATCTATAGGACAGAAGCAGCTAAATTGTCCTATACGGTGCACAATTTCAAACAACATAGGACAATTCTTTAACCTAACGTTACCAAACATTTGTCAAACATCGACCAACAATTAGCCCAAAACCTATTTAACTTTAGGCTTAAAATAACTCGATTTCATTCTACATCGTCCAACATTGAACCATTTGATATCCACCGACATTGCCTCCAACATCGCTCAACATTTCACCAAGCATCGTCTCCAACATTGCATCCAACATCGCATCCAACATAGCTCAACATTTCACCCACCATGGTTTCCAACAATGCATCAAACATCGCTCAACATTTCACCCAGCATCGTCTCCAGCATTGCATCCAACATCACATCCAACATCGCTCAACATCGTCCAATATTTCATCTAACAACCCCTAGTATTTTATAGACAATCACAAAACAGTTCATCTACAACCTTGAAGCAAAACCTTAATACAAAGAGAATTTCAGTACTAAGTTGTAGTCAGGCTGGAGTTACTCGAATACCGACACCCCCAATACCTTGCAAGTCCAAACGTTAAAACTGCATTAATGCATTTCGTATTTCATCTTCTGAGAAGAGCCCCAAATTCTTTGGACCCCCCGGACACAGGAGGGTTCTCAGTAGCTAATAGCTTACGAGTCGAGGGAGCAACGTATTTTAGTACTAACGAGGTTGAGGAAACGAAGGTCAGTGAAGGACTACTGCGAAAACACTCGGCTTAAAATCCAGCTAAACGGCAATACACCCTCCATCCCTAATAACTTTGATAAAAATTGAAATCCTTCTCTCACCTGTAGTACTAAAGCCTCCAGCGACGGTGAATCCCAAACCGTTATCACCTTTATCAAGTTCCACCACAACGGTGCGATATTTGGCGTTGATAGAATCCGTCTCGTCCGCTGCTGTGCTCCCACGAGTCGTCGAAAGCTTGCTGTCTCCAACAGTACCTTCAACAGGCGCCGTTATATCATTGATTGAGGAACTTAATCCTACGGTTGTAGGGAGTTTTAATGGAGGGACTTCATCAAAGGATTGGCGGGAGGAAGCGTCTGCAAGTTCATGTTTAACTATAGATTTCGTATATGACAATGGCTCTGGCGTTGGTAACCTCAATGATGAATTTGGCGTCCATGCATTTTCAAGCTCGACGGCTTCCATAGGGCGCTTAATGTCCACAGTATCCCTATTAGATAGTGCATCCACAACGCTAGTTTCACTACCCGAGTTAAGATTTGGGGTATAAGAATTGGTGTCAGATGTTACATGTCTTGAAATGGGGACTGGAACGATTGGTTGTCGTTTACCGTTCCTGTGCAAAAGGATATCAGCTGGTTGGCCTCTTTCTTGGTTACCATTGAGCAAATACTTATTGTTTTGCAGTGATTCCTGAGTAGTTGAAGCCACTCTCTCAGGTGTACTTAAATCAGAGACGGCTAAATCCTCTTTGATCGAAGCGTCACCTCCAAGATCGACATTGACAACATCGTCATAGATGGAATCGTCTTCCAAGTCACTAGGGCTTTGGAAAATAACATCAGACGTCTCTATATCATCTAAATTAGGTTCTTCTCCGGGTACCAAATAAGGCGACAAGCCACTGTGTCTTTGTGATTCGTGGACTTCAACTTCGACTTCGTACCTGGGGCTTTCACCTAACTCCGGGGAAGAGTAATTCGCTACGGCCGAAACAACTTTGGCTACGGGACGTTTCCGTGTTTGTATCTCTTTTTCTTCCTGTGACTGAGCTTCAAGTTGCCTCTTCCCTTTCTTATCAACAGTGGCATACAGAGCTTCAATGTCTTTGCTGTCAGGCATATTGCTTTCTGTTCTGCTGTCTTGACCTAGAAATGACATATGAGAAATCAAACGATCTTACATAACTGACTTACTTTACAAATATCAAACCAACGATTCATTATTGTAGGAACATCACCGTTTAAGTTTCAAGATAAGTGATAGTAACGATAGTTTCTGAGTAAAAAAATAATAACTCCATGGTCATGCCGTTACTGCTAATGACAATGATGAGGGCAGATGGAAGGGGGAAAGGAAGGGCAGATGGAAGGGCTAAAGGTGGAATAAGGTTCTAATGTTTCACGGAGATTCTTTATATAGAATTTTTTGTCTTGTATTTCTTTTAGATGATGCTTATCTTCTTCTAATTGTTTCCTTGTTCAGTTCATCCTTCACTCCACCTGTCACTTTGCTTTGTTCTTACACAAGTTTCGTCACTTTGATATTGATACAGTCACATTTATCTTCCTTTTGTTTTGTTACAAGTTGTTTTTGCTTTATCAAAACTATTGACACGTAAACAGTTTTAAATCTTAACTGTTATATTTATTAAGAAGCATATTTAAGTGTATTTTTAACGCGGCTTTAGGGCCATGAAAGCAAACAACCCTCCTGTTCAGGCGACGTTAATTAGGATTCCCATTAAATTCTCCTAAAGTAAGCAACTGATCTCAGAAACAATAATTTCCAAACTGAAATGAGTTTTTATTTAGTTTGCTACACCGAGTGATAAACAGGAATTTACTGTGTAGTGTATTTCTTGTAGTGTTTGGAATTTTACAAGGAAGATAAACAGTTTTATATAGGCCCATGACAGTGACTGCCTCCAATTGTATCCCCCGATCTAGATGGTCGCAATTTATAAGTGCCTCAGGTGTTAGCTGAAATTATTGCCGTATCGTAAAGAAGACGTGTAGGTCTCGGAAGGTTTCCAGCGATAAGATTGACTCCTCCACCCATCACTTGAAGTACTTGAAAGAGGTGTTTTAGTTTGCATTTGCATTATACTATACACTTTTCGCTTCGTTTTCATCGTGTTTCCTCGTAGACGAGAAGCAGCAGTAACCGACGTCATCAACAGGTTTTGTCGACTGGACAAAAACGAGCAAGTGGAAAGCCTGAACGAACGAGAACAATTTTTGGTGGATTCGTTGGACATTCCACCGCGACTTATACATGGAGCCAAGGTTTGATTTGTAGTCTCAATATCTGACTTATTGTTGTCGAAACGGAGAAAAGTCTTAATGCAGCTTTCTTTCCTTCCTCGGTGTTACAAGTTTCAAAACAATGCGATCTCGCGAAACGCGGTGCTCGTAGATGAAAATGTGCCTCTAAAAAGAGGCAGGACAGGACAGAGTCTATCTTAATATTTTTCAAACGAACGAGATCTGTAATGTAACGGGTCGTGAAGTATTCGGTCTCGAAATTCGAACCAGAGTATAAAACTGGTCTTTGGTTTGGGTCCTGAGTGTAAATCAGAAACCTTCAGTCTCTGACTATTTTGGCCCAAGTTGAAATAAAGATATCACCCGCAACTTTCTGCCAATATGTTTATCGAACTTCCGGATATCGAAAAGTTCTCTGAACATATTTTGCATCTTAAAATTTTCCGTTATTGATGTCAGCATGAAGGATAATTTATCAGCGTTTGAGGATGATGATATGTAAAATTAATGTTGAATTAGTGTAATCGATCAAAAGATATCAGAAAATGACAGATGCCCGCTTTTTTCAATAGAAATAGTATTCTCAGTTTTCCTGTATGTTTATGGTTCGTCATAGAATCGTAACTTTGAAACTGCTCGTGGAAAATGTTAGTTGCTTGATTTTCGATTATAGAACTCTACACTCTGAGAGTAGAGTTAAGTGGCACTGCGTAAATAGACCCGCGGTCAGTGCAAGCATCGATTTTGGCCCTTATAAATAGAGGATTGCTTGTATCTTTCCATTTGTCGTCGTCTGTGGTTTATGTTATCTCCTTATGGCTATAAGGTACGTCCTTGTTTAGACCTTTTTGCGACCCCGTGATGTCACTGTTACGACGCTGTTAGGAACGTAACGGCTATGTCAGTAGTCTCTTTGTATTTGTGTGCTGCTTATACTGAAAATTTAGTTTAAAGCTGATAATTTTGCGTAACCCCATTGCATTCCAGACGCAAATGCCAGTTCACTATCTGTAAGCTATTCGAATAACTATTGACTCTTACCGTAAAATCTTCGTCCCTTTTTAATTTTTTGAGGCAGCAGTTATTTTCCACCACTGCGGGACGAAGAACGATAAGGGCATTATCTTGGTCAGCGGTTACCATGGGCCTCTTCAATACTGATTTCATTGCGTGCTTGTTTTCCTGTAGGCTCTAAGTGCAAAACATGAATCTCGCCATCACGAGGAGGCAATACATTTACTGAAAGCTGAGCGTTGGAATGAAGCACATATGGTGATTGTGAACGAATTGGCTGCATCAGCAATAGTTGATGGTAATTTTTCTTAGAAGGTCTCTGTATTTATATAGTTATGTTGTAGGTGCGGGCTCACGTATTCATTTGCAGAAGTATTTTGAGTTTTGGCGGAACCTTTTTAAATTTATACTTGTTTGGTCTACAACAAACCTATGTATGTTGCACGATACCTTGGGCTACGAGGTGACGTCAGAATTTACCCTAATCTGATCGTGGTGCCTTTTTCATTCAGATTTAGTGTTTTTAGCCAAAAACTGACTCTAAAAGTCTTTAGATTTTAAGCCTTTCCCCTTATAATGATAGGCAGTGCAGCAGAAGGTGGCATCGGAAGTTTTGATGAGTTATGATCCGACACTGTTGTGTCATTTTTATAACTGGAATGAAGTAGTTTGTATTTCAGATAGGTAACGCATTTATCAGATAGCTTTGTTACCGTGTAACTAGAGACTTTGCTAGTATTATAACTATGAAGCACAAATGCTACATTGCCTTGTAATCAAAACAGAAAGATACTTTCTATTGTGGCTACGTATTTACGGTAATACTCAAACGTGGAATGATGTGCATGTAGCTGTCGTATATTCTGCTTCAAAATTGTTACGGTCGCTTTACGTTTTATTTATACGTTTTTAAAATACATGTTTGGATTCAGATCATGAGAGACTCGTTTATTAATGAAAGGATTGTGACAAAGAATTGTCTTCTACCATCAAGTGGTGCGAGGATCCCCAAGTCCATGGAGGCACATCCTCGCTCTCTTACGCCAGGTCACTGTTTGTCGCTTTAGTATCAAGACTGTTGTATTTTTCACCGTTTTGATAAAGAGCAGTAATTCAAAGGAACTTTAAGATGTAGAAAATTTATAATAATTCCGGGTAGTGATTTGGTGGAGACTGTGGGGTGCAGAGCCTACCCCTATTTGTATTTCAGTGAAAATCACGTATGTTGTGAAAACTCATTCGTTTCATGACATTTAACACAATTTGATAGACCTATGTTCTGACATCTAGTTTCTAATTGTCACTGCTCTATGTAAGATCACGTCACTTTGGGGACAATAGCGTGGTTCTCGGACCGCGAAGATAACGTCAATGCTACCTTTAAAATAGATCGAAGTTTATTTCCTTTAGAAAGTACTTAAGTCATGTGTGCTGCGTCGTGGACACAAGTAATCTTTTAATTAATTTCAAATTCTAGACTAAAACAGATGCCTCGGTTCGCCTCCAAACATTTTCTGGATTGGCAAAACAACATGAGATCGCAAAACATTGCGGACGTAGTAAACCCCGTAAACTTGGGCCCTGGGATGTTGTGATCCCGTATTTACATTTTGAAGTGAGTTGCTCTTCCTAAACGTATCAGAAACAATATGGATACTTTATTTGTCTAGCAATCTTGTCACTGTTTTCCGGAACGCGACGTTTCGAGTGGATGCTTTTAGTCTTCGTTAGACTCGGATGACTCGGTGCGTACGAAGTAATAGAGAGTAGTACTCTAAGACACCAATTTAGTGTCGCCCTCCCCTCGCATACGTTACGCATACAAGCACACTTATTCTTAAAAGGCGACTGACTATTTCATTTGTTTCTTTTGTAGAGGAATATGAATACTTACGAGACCTTCTTCTGGAATTATCATACCCCGAAAGACATTGCACGGTCAAAAATTGGGCAACTGGAGGGCAGGTGAGGGACGAAGCTTAAATCGAGACAAATTCTACTGACTTCCTTCAAGACGCTTTTACAAGATATATATTTCTCTCAATTCATAATGACATAATTATTCGAACAGTGCCCTATGCTGCAGAACATCAGTTCGTAACGTGGGTTCCCATCACTCACGATGGAAGCAATTCTTACTTCTTGGGGGAGTGAGAGAAGTGATTTTAAAAAAGGGGCATGACCACGAGAAAACTGTTGGCGCAGGCGACAACAAAAAGGCTATATCTTCACTTAAAAACAGAAAAGCAAAAGCTAAGAAAGTCAAAAAAATGTGTTTTTTTAATCCTTCACTGAATACAAGGCAGGGTTGCCACTCAAAGGTATTGACCGGATGCCCTTCCTGATGTCACCAATAGCCCTTCCGGGATTTGAACACTGACCCTCTTGATGTGAAGGCAAGGGACTTATCCACTACACCACGGTGGCTCATTGAGGTGGTCTGGCCCCCCTATCCCCTCTAGTCACGCCTATGAAAAATGCTATTCATTTACTCCCCGTCATTTATTTTTTCTTTGTTTTTAAACTTGTTGTACATCTGCTGAATCTTCTTTCCGTGGGCACAGTAATTTACCCTTATAGTTTCTGTCCACCTCATGTTTATCTTTTCTGTCTCGGTGGGTGCGGGTGGGATGTTGAGCTTCATAGCATCAAGAGATGTCATAATTGAAACTGGTTCGGTCTAGCTGATTTTCTCCTTATTCGCCCCCCCCCCCCTTTTTTCCCCTTTTGTCCGAGTATATAGTATACCTTTGTTTTTTCTCCTTAAAAATGTCCCTCGAGTACATTTCTTTGCATCTCTTCTGAGGGGTTAACTGAACCTCAACTTTTGTTAAGATGTGCCTATTTCAGTGTGCTGAGTTATGGGTGGAATTCGTTTAAACACCCTCCTGTGGGAACGGATTAAAGTAAAACACATAGATAATGATTTTTAAACCATAAGTGTTAAGCCAACGTGAAACAAAGACCAAAACAACGCAAACATGTAGCTTTGTTGAATGAATGCATGCACATCATGCCAGGAAAAGGTTGTAAGAGAGAAGCTGTCAGGGGATGGACGGAAGGAATTTTCCAGTCGAGAGAGGGGAGATGCTTTATCGGAAGAATTTACTTGAATAGGAATAGTATATGTTTTAGTCCGTGGCTAGTAAGCAGACTTGGATTAGAGGAATATACTCGGCTCACGTAATACACGTGATGTATTTCGTACCGTTTGTCAATTGTTGAGCTTGAAATGGATCAAATACTTGCTGTGCAACCAAGAAATTGTATTTGGTTTTTTGTCCCGGCCTGCTATAAGACTGCGTAATACACGCTCCGACTTCCAGGCTGCTCTTACAGTTAGCATCGGGTTAATTTGACGCCCACTTTTCAAATAGTCCTGGTTATTCATGTAAAGTTCATCTTTATGTAGCAGCGGAAGGACCATTTTTTAACATTTCCGGGTATTTTTTATTTGCTTGTCGTTGCTGGGGTTACCTTCTGAGTAATACTCCTGAAAAAGCCAGTTATTTTGCTTGTAAACCAATAGCAGTGTGTATTCGGAGAAACGATAGATTGTCATCTACGCCAATACTGAAATCGGAAATGTAATGGGCCGATCATTGCCTCTAAAGTTTGGATCTTACAATGACTTTAATGTGAAGAATGCATAATTAGCATTCTATGCAGGGTGACCACTCCACTCGTAAAGCCTGAAACTCATTGGAATACTCCTTAAAATTAGTTACCCCGTCTTGAAATCCTTGAAATTGCCCCGAAGCAAGGCATGCTCCTGGAGAATGAAGAGTATTAGGTTCTAGAACGTATGTCCTAGAACTTTGTGGAGTAGGGAATGGATGATGCGTTGGAGGGAAACCATCTTCTCTGTTGTTTTTTCAAGTTTGCTGTTGTCATTTACTCCGTCTACGGAATTGTATTTGATTATCTGGAATTTCGCTTGAAATTACTGTTTTAAACTCCAGAATTCCCCTGTTCTTAAAAAATAGTGACTACCCGGTATACATGCTTTTATAGATCGGTGATTACGATGGTATCTGAATTATTTGTATGTACTTAGACTTACTTTTCGTGTTTTTGAGCAAACTATGCATCCTTTTGTACACGTGATCGTTTGTGGGTAGAAAGCGCGAAGAAAATTATTGTTATCTGGGCTTCAAGGGTAACTTCTTCCGCCCAGAGTAGGAAATAAGAGTTTAAAAACGGTTCGCAATTTTTGTATATGTTGAAACGTAACAGCAACTGGGGTTCAGGGGCGCTGTGAGCCCTGCGAGCTTTAGTAATTTTGAAGTTTAAAATGGCCCAAATGGCTCTGGGAACAGCAAAGAATGCAACAATTTGCCTGTAAATACCTTCGCATCTCTAATTTTGGTTCGCAAAACGGTCTTGTAAAAACGAGAACTGAATCGCGATGTTGAAAAAACGATTCGCGAATCGCGATACGTTCTTTGGAACCCTACTGCCTCTGTCACCATGTGGAGCAGTGAAGAGTCTGTTATGTTGGAAGTCGGAAAGAGAACGAAAGAAATAACTATTGAACATCAGTTCTGTAATCAACGTCTCTATTAGTAACATATTCCTAACTCAATCCCTCTTGTTTACATGAACATTGTTTATATAAATAAAACAGCTGCTTACAGTTCGCTGG
>JAAAKL020006852.1:0-17535 GCA_010016065.2 Carybdea cf. marsupialis auct. non (Linnaeus, 1758) | reverse complement strand
TCCCACTAAAAAAGGGGCATTAATGCAAGGTCCGTACTAGTTCTTGTTTCATTTCACTAGAGTAAACATCGTTTTAATAAATATACAAGGTAGTCTACCAAATGAGGAAGGTTAATCAATTAGCTCTATATATGCCCCAGGACATCTAAATTGAACTTTTTAAAATTGTAGTTGACTTTCTATGTTTTTGCTCATCTGTCTGAGCACTGCTTTATTTGTTATTCTCGGTGTCCATCATTTTAATGTTGTTACTTTCGTTTCGAGGTCATTTCCCGCTGTCCACGCCCTCGATGATATAAACAGCCATTATAAACAGATCTTTATAGAGATTTCTACAGATGCCTCCCAAAGGTGGTACATTTGCCCTTCCACTTTTGGAATACCTTCAAATTCCCTACAAGATTCCTGTGTGCGCCACATTTCAAGGTTTTCACAGCCAGAAGAAAAGGATTAATTAGACATTGTAAAACATTTGGGCATCATAGAATAGGAAGGATTCTGGTACCGAAGCCATTCGACATCTTATAGACCATAGATTGAATAATAGCTAGATTGCAAAAGGTCAATTCGATTTGTTGAGGTTGAGTCCGCAAGAGGATTCAAAAATGGTAGACTCGTACAGTTATTATCCGATCAGCTATTTGTAAACATAGTGTAACTGAACACTGTCAAGACCACCTTGATAGCAAGTATTGGAAGGTAACCAAATACTCAAACCGGTGACGATTTTATCAAAGTTTGATTTCCGGTTGGAATATATTACTGTCAACGCCCACCGTTTTGAACCTTTTTGTTACCACTGCATCAAGTAAAATTTTCTTAACCTAGTAAATATACTGTTTAATCCATTGTATGAACACACTCTCTAGGAGTAGATGTGCTACAAGCAAGACCTCGGATTCTTTATATTTTACGTTGCTGTATGTATCAACTTAAGCACCAGATGTTATGATTACCCTTTGTGTCCTTCAGAGTCATGATTTGTCATTTACTTTTTAATTACCAGTTCAATGTCGCCGGTAAACAATTAGAAGCTCTCGTCAGATTGCAGCAAAAATATCGCTATGGTTTTGAATACATGAACATATAAATCCTTGGCTTCATACTCCCATAATCAAGCGCATTCTTTGGATACCGAGAATCCATGATCTAAAGATTATATTCTTAGGATGTAATTTGCTTTCTAGGGATGACCACTGATCTCTAAAAAGACTGGATCGAGCTTGATATTGTTTCCAGCTGCGAAAAATATGATCATGAATGCTAGTGACGATAAGTTAAAATAGCGCTAAAGTTCCTCCATGTCAGGTAACATTTTTTAGAAGCATTACCTCATGGGGACTAAAGTGTCGTCCAACGACTGACCTCGGTTTGGGACGGGAAAAGCTCAATCCATTGTTTTAAAGATCAGTGGTGATGACACACTGGATTCCAAATTACTAAAATGAAAATTCTACACGTATTGCACAATATGTTCTACTTCATGTGGTCTACCTAAAAGTTTATCTCTGTATCCATCACTTTCTTGTATACGCTAGATGACACTAAATAGGTTGTGCTCGTCAAGCCATAATTCTACACTGCCTTACACTTAGTAGTATGTTCTTCCTTTACTATGTTTATTTTTTAAACATTCCAGGTTTTACCAGCTGTTCCATTTTGCTGTATCATCAATTACATAATATCGATGAACCGTAAAACAGCTTTCAGCTCTGGTTTTTTATATATGAAGTATAATAAAGAAAGTTAAAAAAACTGTAATTTAGATTATAGATTGTTGTCGTTGCAAAGTCGGTACTCGTTTCCAGAGTAAATAGACCAATAATGTATCTTCCTTCAATTCGTGATATTTGAAACCAGTGCATTTCAAACCAAAATAAGAGATAGAACCATCGAACCAGCTCTACATAGAATTTGAAACTTTGGCGTTCGTTCTTCGAAGCAGCGCTATCTGCTTAACGTTCCGTTGGAAAGACTGGCGCCGTTTGTAACAGCAAAATATTGCATATAGTAGCGGATTGCAAACGGCGTTAAAAAGAACAAGCAAGAACATGGACCGAACCGCAGTTCTACCAAAGAAAGGCGTGCCTGCAATGGCTAGTGTATCTCCTATGGCAAATGGAAGATTAAGCAGCAAGAAACTAAATACCACGGCACCACAAATAAGCTCTGTTCTCTGTTCTTTTTTACTGTTTACGGAAGAGTGCTGCCGTCGCCAGACTTGAGCGCCGTTGGCAAGTCGAATTATTTGAGCGTATGATACAATTATGAACAAAGAAGAAATGTAGATCGAAATTGGTATGCAATAGTCAGCAATAGGGTATTCGATGCCAAAGAGTACTGTCAGAGCAACACAAGTCGATAATGTCCAAATTACAAAGATCTCTCGCCGGAGAAACAATTTAGTCATGACTGTCCTGTATCTTAGAGGTCGCATGATAGCAAATAATCGATCCATTGTTATTGCTGCAACATGTAAAATCGATGACATAAATGCCAAGGCAGTTATAATAGACATTGCAGGAAGATATCTGCGATTGACTGCTTGTCGTTGTGCGACAATCCGCAAGGAACACACAGCAATCGTTACAATCCCGTGAAGGAGATCAGCAAATGCTAAACTAAGAAGTAATAATGCAGATGGCATAGTGGTTGACTTTTTGCACATAATTAAGATGATGACAAATAGGTTTAGTCCAATTGCTAAGGATCCGATACAGAATCTAACAATGACTAATGCGTCATCAAATGTACCCATGATTGGTGTTGTCTGGACACGGTAAAAATATGATTAAGTATTTCTGAAGCGGATAGTCTTGTTTAAATTCCAACAGGGACACTTGCAAAGTTTCAAAAAATAGCAACGTCAATGGCAAAATAAAGCTGAAAATACCTACATATCCGCTAGATCGATGGTTAAGGAAATTCTGAAAGACTCCTACGACGACGTTCTAGATTGTACCTCCAGCTCATAGTTGGAAGCTTAAGATATCAAAGTCACATTTGCTTTACTTTTAAGTCCTGTCTCATTGCAACACGATTTGAAGTTGAAACGTTTTGTTGCTTGCCATTCCCTTAAGCAGAAATTTCGTGCTATCGCATTTACCAAATGGCTTTCTAAACTATTCGTAAATCAATGAAACTGCTCACCAATGCACGTACATTTGCTCTCACTCCTGGTGAAATATATCTCAGTTATTGATATGTAAAATCTTCCCGAAGTACAAGATCCTGAAGTAATTGGCAAGATACACACGTTGTAGTCAGCAAAAACCTTGAACTCCAATAAAACTGTCTCAGCTAAGCTATCAGTTAAGCTTTCTTTCGAATTCCAGCAAAAATTGAAATTGATGAAAGGTTATGTCCTCCACGAGTTGAATTATCAAAGTTATCAAATAATGGGCCGTTGGAATAAAGGAAGGGCCTTATAAAGAAGAGATGAGGATAATGCTTATAATCTTCTTGGTAAGGATATGTATCAGAGGACTTTCGATTCAAGACTTGAGATTACACTCAGTTCTCTAAAACAAATAAACCTGTTTCAATATTGCAAATAATTCGATAGTGTGAAGCCAGAAGACAACCTGATAAATTTCCTCTTGCTGAGAACGTCATTATAGGGATAGCACCAGTTTCTAGTTTTATCTCTCCAGCAATCAATTCGTCCGATTCTATACCAAACCGTAAACAGCTTCAGTTTCTAAGCGTACTCAACAGTATATCAAAATGTCGGTAACAGAGGCAAGTTCTTCTTCAAATACTCTGCTAGCTGTTTATCATAATTGCTCCTACAGTATTGATTTTCTCTGATAAACTGAATCATCCAATTGATCACTGTATTGTCAAGTGCTCTATAACCAGCTCCATTTCCGAACTTTCAAGCCTCTGTCAACATAGTGCTAGAGGCTCCTTATTAAAACGATCTACGTGAAGTGCGTCCAGATGGAATTGTTTAATTTATCGTTGAATTCAGGCAAAGAAAGAGAATTTGGGGATTGTATAACTAAGAGGTTTCCTAGAAAGTAAGATTAACATTAGCAGATCGATAATGGAAAATTTGCTTGCCTAAAGATAAATTGACCGTTTTAAGTCTACAGTAGTGAAAGTACTCTAGTTCAGTCTCCTACAAGGAATTTGTTTATTGACTTCTAACCAACTGCAATCAAAATTTAACAAAAATTTCCTAAACGTAGGAGAGTTCTTAGCAAATATTTAGGACTAATCCACCTCCTGGCAAGTCTAACTTGTAAAAATAAAGCTTTTAATTATAACGATTTTGTACGGTTCCCGAGTGGCATTGCCATATTTACATACTATACATTTTTCCAAAAAGATCTTCCTACCGTTGGGGCGCAAATGATACTCTCTGTTTATCTCTTTGACGTAACAATATAGAAATTAGAGCACCGTCCATAAACTGATGGAGACAAGCAGTTCATGTGAGCAGTTCCTCGGCAATCTTCCAAGATACTTAACTATTAGGCTTACGATGTTTGTAGAGTAGGTTTAAGTTTTGGCCCTAGGTATATCGATTGATATCTGTTCTCACTTAAAGTTTGACAACTCAATTGAGTAGGTTCTTGCAACTCGGATTATCTCCCCTAGTGAGTTTACAATTATTATCTCACTATTATCAACATTTATTACTTTTTTTTAGTTAACTAGATTTTAATTTCGCGAATATAGTTCTTATTCATCGTTGACAAATTGGATTAAATCAGATTGGTTAAATTGTTTTAAATCAAAATTTAAAACAGACAGTAAAAAAGACATTAAAATATTATGTACCGATAAACATAAACCTTTTCAGATTACTACAAAACTTCAAAGTCCGATCTCCCTTGACAATACACACTGCTGTAGCTGGGGACTGTATTATTCCACGCAGCTGGATTCTGCAGCGAGATTGAAACGTGTTTTGGCTGCAGCTGTGCTCTGTAAACAGGTATTAAGCCAACATATTTTCTTGAACATTGACGGGCGCGATGGAGAACAACGGGGGTTACTATAAACACGAAGTTTCTGAAAATTCAAAAGTCTGGTAAAAAAGATCGCGCGTATTCAGAAAAAGAAGAGTAACAAATGTGCACCGGGACCGGTATTTGTTTATTTTGTCAAAGAGAAATCTAACTTGAAACTGCCAAGTTTAAATTTGCTAAAATATTGCAGATTTAAAATTAGAGGAGGAACCATTTTTCTGATACCCTTACGCCGTTGGGCAGAGATGATTTCACCATCTTGCAACGACATCATCACACAGATCTTTCCAGAGCATGTTGATATAATTGATATGATGCTGAGATTTACATAAAGGCAACAGGTCTTGTCAAAAATTCCAAGCCGGAACCATTTGTTTATTGCATGTGGAGTCCAGGAAGATCTCTTGACTCTCAAATCAGTGCATAAACTTTAGAAGATACATAATTGTGGCCTAGCAACCTTAATGAAACAGGAAAGAAGCTTCATCACCTTTCTCAGAGAAATGGGAAATGATGGCAAGGAAATGATTGATCCACTGAAGTCATGCTCGGAAGGTCACAATCTCCAGGAAACGGTTAAGGAACCTTGCCGGAGATGGACCATTTTATTAAATCTGCTGAAATCTCTCGTAACATCTAAGATTAGTTAGCGTGATTGCGATGACGATGAAGGTAGCGCAGTGGTTTTTACAGAATTCTACACATCTAGTTGTCCCAATGCCTCGGAGATGTGGCTAAAAGAGTTAGTAGACGACAATTCAAATCGTTGTAATCAATTTCAATCCTCTGGCCAAAGAACAACAAATTTCCTTCTTTTTCGAGCCTTTTCGGAATTGCTTGGGATGCATCTGTAGAGACCGAGTGTGTGGTGTCAACAAACCTGATCGTAAAACAATACGGCATAAAAAATGACAAGTTCATCAGTTATATTTACATCCTGATCTATCTTTTGCCCAATGGTTTTCTAGTGTTTATGAACTGTATGAATCTGAAGCAACAGACGAAACCAGCATAAACGCCAATGAGGAGTCCTTCTCTACTTTTATCAAGATGCTGATTAAATATGTACCCTCGATGATCCACCAATTGCAGAACAAGGCAATGTTATTAACATTGTTACATAAATATACAAAAGCGATCAGTAATCTTGCTTCAAGAGTAGAGCACGTATTTCTAACAGTGATGATTGCAAACACCTCGTTTCTAAGTTTTTAGTCGTTAAATTTATTTTCTATCTTTGCTATATTTACTTTGATCCCCTTTCTAATGATACAGAATTGTTGAGCAGAGTAATTTGAGTCGTGTCGACAAGTCTTGATAGACTTTACATTTTCGAACTTTTTTGATGGTAAAGTCATTAATAAGGTCGTCAAGACTTTGTGTGCTTACGATTTCGTTTTCAATGCTCATTAGAGGGAGCAGGCTGAGTATTTACTGTCCCATAAAACTTCCGATTTGACTCTTTACCCTTTTTAACTTTAAAAATAATATCTTTCCGCTTAAGTTTGTCCACTTGCAGTTATAACTAATTTCTGCTCATTGAATGTTGTAATGGATGAGCTGCGATATTGCGGAACTAACCTCAAAATTGTCGTGGACTTCTTTATACATCTCAATACGATGTTCAAGAGCTGATTTCAAAATGTCTAAGACCATGAAAATACTTCAAGTTTAAAATGATCTGTATCCAAAGACAATGTTTCGACTGAAGAAAATTCCTGGTCAAAATGACGCTTCCCCATTTTTTTCGTTTGAAAAAGGTCCCGTACTCTTTGATCGTAGATTTGACATTTCCTTCTTCTCTGTACCAGCCGAATTCAGGCTTCTGGGTTTTGACAAATTCAAGGAGAGATTTTCAGCAGTGAACTGCAGAATTCAAGGGTAATTCACTAGTTTTTTTTAGTTTTTCAAAATAGTGTCCCCAAATTCAGGTAATAGAGTGATTTCTGCTTGTTTCAGTCTCTTTAAGAATCACTCTGCTTCATACCTGGTGTCACGATACTTAACAATGGCTAACTCTTCCAATGCTGATAGACAAAAAGTTCCTCTTAGTCCAAAAACAGCCACTAGTTTATACCAGAGTCTTGAACAAATCAGCAATCAAATCTATCAGCCTTCATGTTTCAAAACTTTGATTAATGAGATAGAAACTCGAGTATCTCATTCTAACAACCCTCCCTTTCACTCTCCTTTTCTTGCCACACAGGCCTTAAGAAGCTTCAGTTTAAATTTGAAAACCTGCATGTTTTGATTACTCCAAGGCCACTTTCCCCCCCTCCTTCGAATTTTACATATTTAGCATAAGAAAATTTAACTTGGCAAAAATTTTTAGGGACCCCTAAGCAATGTGGGCAGCTGGCTTCAGCCCGATCAGCCCCCGTTAATCCGCAAATGACAGAGCTTTAGCACGGGCTGCATCAAGAGGCCGAAACTGGTTCACCTTAGTAGGGGGCAGAAAGAAAAACAATCTTTTAAATGGGGGCGAAACTTTTTCATTCACAGGTGAGCTAAGGGTGTGTATTTACTTTGAAAATCAAAATTAAACGAGGAATTCGATTTTCATTTCGTAGCCTTAAAACATCTACATACAATAATAATAGTTTGTGCTTGTTCATGGGAGATATTCATCCATTTTATATAAAAAATGTGTTTCATGTGATAGTTTTTGAGGGGTGGGAGATATTTTCACAACGGGAGCGTACCCCCTTCCCCCTTAGCTTCGGTCCTGCTGCATCAAATAGGTCATCATTCTATCACAATATTCATTTGAAAGCTACTGAAAGTATCAATATCAGAAATATAACGATATTATAGGAGGTACCTGATTGCCAAGAGCCCTTCATAGCACAGCGGTTTACTTAACGAGCTATGGGAGGAAAAATCATAACTGGCTCCCGATAAAATCCAAAGGATATTTAATGGGAGGAAAGAATCTACATTCAAATAGGCTTGTTCAATGTCATGTTAATAAATAACGTGGTTAAGATTAAATTATAAAAAAGCTATTTTTCAGGCATGATGGAAAATGATTTATATGGTGGGAGGGGTTAAATGATGGTATTCACCCGAGAACCCACAATGTTGGGGACAGAAGAGAAATTTTATTCTTTGGGTGTGCCAGACTATCTGAATGGTCTTTAGAAGGTAACATTGACCATAATGCTATTCAGATCTATGCATTGAAATACTTGACATGTGAGTCTATAATTTAAGGATCTATGATATAACAACAACAACGAAGAATGCTAGATTTTGAAATCGAGGTAGCTTCAAGATGACTGCGCACATGGCCATCGATCATCGATACAAAGTTAACGATTGTCATGTCAACTTTTGTCTAGATACGAACCATATTCTGCTGGTTGCAAGAGCTGAGAATACGAAAGAGTGATATTCCATTGGGTTTACGATATGAGCATAAATATACACAGGGTTCAGTTCGTGATATACCACGCTTCGTGACAGTCGTACAGTATTACGGCTACATTTGCATTGCTAGCCGAGGAAATCACCCAAATAGAGTAATAACATTAGCCTAGCCTATAATTAGTTTTGATTCAAGCATGTTACGAACAAAAATATTTACCAAGAAAAACAGAAAGGGTGGCATCGTCAAAGTCGTTCGTGAGCATTATTTGCGGGACGATGTCGGATGTGGAGCGACTCACTGCAGCCAGTGTGACAAAACAACAGCAGTGTTGCAAGAGAAGCCAGAAAGCTTATCACAGACGTGTGACTTTCCACATTATCTACTGGTTGACACGAACGTAGTGCTACATCAGGTAAATGAACGGGGTATTTTTCATTCTAAATACATTTGCAGTATTAAATAAAACTGATGTGCAATTTGGGGCCATAAAGCATAAGCACGGTACGAACGAATGAGCTCAGCCGGTTACCTGGGTAGGCTATCCTAACTCTTTCATATGCTACAGTGGTAGATGCTTTTTTGCCGATTGAAGCACCCGTCTTGAGGTAAGCCCTATGTTCTTGTACAGTAGGCCGACGGAGGCTCTAAGTTGTCGTCCTGCATGTGTTGTTGATACATGGATCCATACAATGACTCCTACAAGGCGAGTAAACTTTATTTGTGTTACAGTGTTCTACCTGCTTTCTGTTTCATTGATGGTTCATTCAAAGGGTTATAGACGTTCTCGCATTCACTGCTAAGAGGTTTCAGTGAAGTTCAACGTCTTTCGTGTGGTCTATAGGCCAGTACGGTATCACGTCGCAGCAACTATTCCACTTGCGTAAATAGATAAACATCCAGTTTCAGTTCTATACTTAAGATAGGTGTTTGGCCCTTAAAATATGATTAGTTATGTAGTAATGGACTCTTTTATCAATATCAAGATGCCTGATCATTGTGCTATTTACTTAATTACAATGGAAGTGGCTTTCTCTTTGGCCAGTCACTTCCATTGCATCTGCTTTGCACATATTCAGTTTAGCACAAGTGCGGTAAGGCTCGGGATCATACAGGCTCTTACAGCTTTCACCCATGTAGTTTCTTTTGCACGGACTGGGTGTTTGGCCTAGCTGCAACTAACTGGGGTCCGGGTCCCAATTTTCAGAAGCTTTGAGGACCTCTCAGGAGCCACAAACATAGTAAATGAGAGAATGTGCTATACCTTCAGATGCTCCTAAATATTGTGTGTAATTCACTTTATTGTTGATTGGTCTTGTATTTTATTCCTGTAAATATCAAGCTGAAAAGCATCAACCCATGTTCTATTATGAAAATCATGCAATTTATTTGTCAATTATGAGTCATGCAATGCTGTTGGTGGTTAACTGTAAACTGTACAAAAAACTCATAGCACATAGAAAGCATCAAATCAGTCATCAAGGGCATGCTACCCTATGACTGGAGAATTATTCTTTTACATTTTTAGTGAGAGACAAAGCATGATGTTTTATGTTAAAATCAAAGAGTACCACAATATTATTTTGTGTATGAATGGCTAAAATTTAAAATGTATATCATAACTTTATTGAATGTTTGATATTGCCCTTGCAACCACCCTAACCCAGACTACTTCTACATGGCTCCTTCCAAGGTTGTGTGACAGAGAGTGAATGAAAAAATCATGTTCATGACCTACATACCATGCAGGTGATGTAAAGTTTGCAATTATATCTATGATGAAATTTGCAAATGAAAATATGAATTTTATTTTAGAGTGATGTTCTGGAGGATGACACTTTTAGAAATGTGATTCTTTTACAAACTGTGCTAGAGGAGGTGAGTAATGATATGTTATCAATATCTGTTGTTTACATGTGTCTGTGCAGACTTCTCCTCACAAGCAATGAGAATACTTATTATTCTTTCTCAACAATTTTAACTAACACAATGAAGGCCATGTTAGGTGTATATTTTTGTTCTTTTATATGGTAGCTGGTTAATTTGAAAAGCAACATTGAATTTGTACTGTCCTGAGTACATGCTGCTTCAAAGTAAACAAACAACTTTAGTTTGTATTTTCTCTTCGTACATTATGCTTTGATGAGGGTGAAAGTGGAGGAAGTATGTTCATGTTCTACTGTCACATCTGATGTATTAAATTGTTCGTACTGAGAGAAGATGCTGTGAAAATGTATAAGCCACCTCTGCAACAAAAAACAAGTCGGCAACAATTTGGGATCACATTTCTCCCCAAAGGTGATAGAGGCATATGTGCATATAAGTAACATTTTATATGCTTGCTCCCAAATGTGACACATTCATGTCAGTCATTTGGTGTTGCAGTTTTTAGACCAATGAAAATCCATTGGAGGGACATTTTGGACTCTTGGTGTAGGGAATCGAAATGTATGGCCAACCTCTCAAAAGCTGTGCTACCTGGATTGTTGACAAAGCTAATGCATAGGATGAAGAGTGAAAACTTAGGAGCGGGTTTTAGGGCATGTAAGATATATCCCTTAAACAGAGACCACGTGTTGAAGAGGCTCTCAACAACTGACTTTGAAGAGGAGTTCTAACAGCATTTTGGGTGAGGCAGTCCTACAGGAAAATTGTGGCATTGTTGTAGAGCAAAAGAGGACTGAAATTCAGAGGGGGAGGACAGTTGTGCCATAGAGCGCATTATGATAGTTGATGAAAGCCTGAGTGTATCCTTAGCTAAAAAACAGAATGTGTGAACAGCATCACCAATTGTCCAAGGGAGCAAAGCGCCATTGAAAAGGAAATTTAAGGGGAAAAAGTACTGAAGATGACGAGGAAGTTTAGCATTGTAGAGATTGTGAGGCAGAGTGTGATGAGGGGGAGGTGACAGGTGGGTTCTTTGCAACATTTGTTCCAGAAAAATTTCACCTTCAGTACTCTGGTATAAATTATAGGACATCAAAATACTGGACCCTCTATTGGATACTGTAGAGTATCAATGCGAGGAGTGTACAAATGCTCTGGAACCAGAGGAATAATATACTTTTTGCCCCTCATTATTGCAAATAACTTGTTTTCATATGTAAATGTTTACATTGATTGAGCACTCAATCTAACATTTACCTTTACCATTCTGAAAGATGACAATGATCTTACAAAATTGTAACACCTTCTTTTCTTCTTTCTCCTCTTCTTTAATGTTACTGTAGTGTAGTTTAAACAGCACTGTATCAAAACATCACAAATTACTTGCAAACAATGTTTTTCCTAGTTTAGGTAAAAATATCACAGAAGAAAATTTAGAGCCCACTTACATTGCTGCTAATGTTTGGATAGGAAAAGTTATCTATTCTTTTCCTTCTTTCTCTTCCCCTCCCTCTCTGCCATTGTCTTCATGAATTAACTTTAACCTCGTACCAGTACTCAACTGATTAATCAAAGAACAAGTAGATCTGCAGACAAGGTGTTCTTAAAATTGAACTTCTGAAATCTAAAACTCTACGTTAGAAGCTGTTGCACACCTGACCTTTCATGTCAAGTGATGCTTGAAAGCTGATATCAACAAAGAACCTGTCATTGTTTTATTGCTTAAGAACTTATTGTGGCCTTACAGCACTGAGCTGCTACTGGAAATAGTCTTTTGACAACAATAATAACATGATTTTCTCAGGTAATTGCCTTTTCATGGATGAAGATTGCCTTTGTTGGGGCAAAGTTGATAAATTTGCAAGAACATTAAACCTGTTCAACAATATCACCGAAAAACATTTTTTCACTCACATACCAATGGATAGTGTCATCTCTTAAATCCACAAGCTCAGATTGAGTGGAAAAACCAATTCTAAGTTATTGTAGAAAAAACTCAAAAAGCTATCAATTTCACCCCACTTCAAGGTATCAATTGAAAGCTGAGTTTATGAAACGGGACTTTAAATAGTATCTAAATTTTTATATTAAGTATTTTACACACCAAATGCTCTTATAGGTAAGTAGTGACTATTTCAAGCAATTTCACTACATATAGAGCTTGAGTATGTGATTGAATAAACATAAGCAGTTTTCTACAGATGTCTATCTTATACAATCCAGATTTGGCTAATCATCTATGCTATGAACACAAGCTCTAGTAGATTATGCAGTTTCCATATTATATCATACGCTTTTTAGTCCATAACATCTCTGTACATCGATCACAAAATATACTCTATGAGTTAACTTGTTCATTTACCAACTTTTAAAAGTTAAATGTTAATTCTATGTTACAGATAAGAATGTATTATTAAGGCCCATCATTGCAAGATCCTGTAGCAGTCTGCAAGTAGGGGCAAAAACTGTGATGATCCTACAAATCTTTGTGTGTTCTTCATGTAGGCCTACTATGTTTATGAACTTAATGCAATGATGTGGTTCAGTATTGAAGTTTTTATACCCCATTGTCTTCTTGTTTATAACCACCCATTTTGTTTGATTCACTGTGGAGCTTGTAGCATCATGTTACCAAGCCACAACATGGAGGATAGGAGTAGGAAGGTTGAAATGCATTGAAGATAAAAATAACAAATCTTGCATTTATAGTCTCATAGTCTTTTGCTAGATTTTAGTATGTCAGGAGCAGTTTTATTATTTGCAAATTGTAGTAGTTGATCACTTTCACCAAAACATGAAAATCCATAGCTGCTAAATTGCTAAGGTGATAATGATTAATACTATGTATTCTCATTGTCATAGTCAGAAGGAGTGAAGTGTACCAGCCATTAATTATATAACTCAGAGTGATTTCAATATTTCACAACATGCTTTTGGGCACAAAAGATGCAATTTTCTTGGAAAGTTCCTATGGAAACTCTATCGTTTCTTTTAAACACCTGACAGATTTTCTGAAAACAATGATTTAATGTATTTAGGTATTTATTTGATTTTTCTGTGCATTATAACTGCGGAAAGCAAGGGAATTATTAAAGCTACAAAAACAGCTAGTGTTGTTTAAATGGTTGGGAAATGATGTGGCTTAGCATGAGTCTATTGATGCCACATGTACCTCTTCTATTTAACCATCTCTTTTTTAATCATGGTGGAACTTGTAGGACCACATCACAAAACCGTAATCTGGAGTATACTTTGGTCACATTCTCTGCTAAAGTGCCAAAGTGATATTTTGTTACATTTCTTAGATTAGAAGTAGGGACCAAACTTTTTGAAGAAGTAGTGTGGTGCTGATGAGATCATGGAACTCTGACCACTGGGAATAACCACACTATTGATAGTAAAGAAAGAATTACAACAACACAATACAACAACCAGAAAAATTAAAAGACCTATTTCTTCCCTATATCACCACAACCACATCCAACATATCCTACAACCTATCACTCACATGGTTACTAGCAGTATGTGAGAAAACGCAACGAAAAACAACATAATCAGCATCTTGCCACTTCTTCAACAAGTTTGATCTTTACTTCCTTAGAAGTAAGAAATTGAACAGCATAAATCAGCAAAATGTTTCAGAGTTCAACAGCTTGAAGATGGGAGAAGCATGTTTTGAAAAGTAGTTCTGGAAAAGACTACAACTGAAGACATGATAAATATCTTCCATCTGTATCACCATTTTCAGACAAGTTTGCAAGATAAGAAGGAATCATATAATCTGTGTAAATGCACATGTGTGAAGCATGATAGTGAATTGCACAGAACAAAGAATGGAGTTGCAAAGAGAGCTTTGAGAAAAGCTGAAGGCTACGGCATGGAGAGAGCGGTAGAAACAGAATGTTATGTGGAGTGATGCAAAATGAAAAAAGGCAAGAAGTATGTAATTGGAACTAGTTTTATCAGGATGTAAATGGAAAGACCTTAGGAAAGAGTGAGGTCGTAGAATGGAGATGGGGAAGTTTTTTGAGGAGCTGTAAGAGGTAACACCTGTGTAGGGCCTGGTTGAAGATGTGACCTATGGTGTGGTGCAGTGAGGTGTGAAGTTGATTAAGAGCAACAAAGCAGCAAAATGGTCAGATTTCAAATATACTTAACCATAGCTTGGCAGTGATCACTATAATAAAGGGTGCAAACACTTTGTTACTTTTACCCCCAAGAAGCAGAATAGCCCTTTAGCTCTTTTTTATAACATTTCATCTTAACCATTGCAGGTAAAACATAGGAGTTTCGGGGTGTACAAAAGAATAAGAGAAATAGTTTCTGACAGAAGTGATAAAAGATTCTTTGTGTTTCCCAATGAGCATCACAAGTAAGTGAGAGTTTGTTATGATGTATTTAGCATAAATCTACATATTTTTACAGTGGATAAACTCACACTAATCAATGTAGCCAGCCAATGACTCTGAGTGGTTTTGCTGTAGTGCTGATGGAGAACTTCTACTGATTTGTAATGTATACATATTCGGTTTCATAACTTTGTGTGGATGTGCTTATTGACACTGATTGATTACATCTGTAACTACTAATAACTCAGAAGGTGAGGACAGATTGGTTATTGGTGTTTCTTAAAGCATGTCATTTCAGGATCACAGATGACACATCCTACTACCTTCATGTTCCCTGAAGAGGATTAAAATTTACAACTTGTTTGAGAATAGCCTGGAAAAAGTCAGTTTACCTAAACAGTTGCCCTTTAACAAATTAGCAGTAATAGTATGTATATCTTAGGATATAAGTGCAATATGAAAGCTACATTCTTCATGGGCATTCATCATGAGCATTATTGGTGTCTTTATGACACATATGTAGGAGTCAGACAGAAAGCAATATATTTAAGTCACTTTTTGGTACAAGCCAAGAGCAATGCTGTTGAGGACCCAACAAATTTACAACAGTGCCAGGCTCTTGAAAGATTCTTGAAAGAGTGGTTTAGAAAAATCCTGAAAACTGTGTCATGAACATTGATGACATGCATTTAGGTTTGCCCTGGGTAAGAATAGCTACAAGAGAAGTTCTTTTTAATAGTGAAACCTTGATATGGTATTTGAAAATGTTTGAAAATAATTTTTTTGGCCTCACATATTTGTTAAGCAGTGTGCAGTGCACATGGGTGGTGAATATATTGCAGACAAGCAAAAGATTTGCCATTGTATCCTAATGATCTCCCAGGTAGCGCAAATTAAAGGCATAGAGTTGATGTTTTATCTAGGTGTTAGTTGTGGAAGGATCGCAATGAATGATTCTCGAACCGCCAACTGAAAAACAGACCTAGCTTTACCTATTATACAAAAAAAAGACGTCCGTATATATTTTGGCACAGTCTGGGTTTTCAAGCAAGTGCTGCCATATGACAGAATCACGTTGCTTAGTGGCGTTTTTGGTTTTAAAGCCTGAGATGGTTGATTCCTTAATGAAGCTTATGCATGGCGAATACAGGAAGGAACATGCTACTTTATTCTGTCAACTAACCTCAAAAGTCATTCAGCCGACATAGCCTGCCTCCCATTGGCAAGAAAATGAATAGACAACAATGCTGCTATTTGTGAAAGTCTGTTGGAGTGATAACTGCAGCAATGTGTATTGTTTCGTGAATCAAAATTGGCTCTCCTGAATCTTCCTAAGCTGAACGGAAAAGGTGACTGTTTGGTTTTTATTTGAACTTCTTTGTCTCTGATGGTTCTCTGATATTAACCAAGTAGCTTACCACAGTAACCTACTTGTAGCAGCTCCACTTTGCCAGGAAAACATTTTTGTGCCCTTTCCACCTACCCTAGAAGCATAAGACATCATCCTAATCTGCTTAATTGATTGTGATGCACAAGTTGTTTCTCTCTTATCTCAAGGGACACTTATGTTGAAAGACTCAAAGGGGAATCACCCAATGATCGCAATGATCGTGCAATCAGAGCGGCAGCCATATGGTATGACAAACATCTACAAGAATCCCAAAGCGACAATGAAAATAAAGTTTCTGTGGTTATGCTGACAAACGATAGGAATAACAAAACAAAGGCATTAGAAGATGGCATAGAAACGTACACTAGTAAGCAAAAATGACATAAATGATCGTCTTTATTTCTTGTATGATCTTTAATTTTTTTAGTTCATTAGTGAATCTCTGTAGGAGTTCAAATTGCCTTGATATTTGCCTTAAAATTTTGGCGCCATGACGACTTGTGTCTCTTGCAGCTGAAATCTGTTAGGATATGTACAGTGCATTCAAGGATCTATGGTTTGTATCCTGTGACTCGTAAAGTCTTGGATGCTTGTTAGGTATTTTGTCATGGACTCTGTGGTCTTTGGAGACTTGGCAGCAGTGTCCAGATTGCAGTGTTGTATTATGTGAAAATTTGGGTAGCAGTTGTGTGTATTTACATTTTTGCTTGAAAGCAATGCAATTTAGTAATGGTGCTATAGTGCAATGAAGTAAGAATGCAATAGTGAGCAGGTTTGTGCCCTAGCCAGCTCAACAGTCTATGGTAATGAGACTATCAACCAGTCAGCCAGTCAGTCAGTCAGTCAGACACTTATTGGTTGCTTCATCTCATTTTTAAAACGTTGTTCATTTTTCATACAATGATATTGTATAGACACCTTGATAGACTTCTATTGAGTGCAACTGACAATAGCAAATGTTTTTGCATCACATATACAGATACATAGTTGAGAATTCATGCCCCGTCTTTAAAAGATTATTGTATCACGTGCTGTTTTATATGGTTCAACAGAATAATTACCATGCAAGTTGAGCTTTTTGCTGTAGAAGAGAACGCCGAAGATATCACTTGTGATATAACAGTACATGGGGCCTAACTGGCATACGTAAAGAATCAAACCAAACAACAAACTGATGTTGTACAATTCCAAAACTGACCCAGGGTAGTTTTGAACCTATATGTTGCCTAAAATGCTGTTTATTCTTAAAACCTGAAGGAAAGCCTACAGGTATGATTTTCACTTAGCACAAGGCCACAAACTTTGTTAATTCCAGCATTAAGTGCTTGGTCCTTCCTAGTAATTCTTAAATAACAGCTTCAATGTCATCATCATTGTTGAGCTTTATCAGTCCAAGGTTGGTGTAGGATTTTACCTATGTTTGGGCAGCCCAGCCTTGTCACACATGTGTCAAGCTGAACATGCTTGAAGAACACGTGAAGGGTGTAAGTGACTGTGGTCTACTCAGCCACTTTCACTCTAATTCACAGAGTAGGTTGCTCAGCTGATCGAACAGTTGAGCTC
>JAAAKL020006851.1:0-17535 GCA_010016065.2 Carybdea cf. marsupialis auct. non (Linnaeus, 1758) | reverse complement strand
CTGGAGGGTATGGTGGAAGGAAAGAGAAAACGAGGAAGGCCATACAGACGCTGGTGCGACAACGTTTATACTTGGTCGGGGAAGTGTCAGTCGGGGATTTGTCGGTCGGGGATGTGTCCGGATATGGCTCCCATACAGATTGACGATTATTTCCCGTCGATCTCAATATCCTTCAAAAATTGGACCAGACTTTCCCAAGGTTTAGTACCAAATCACCAAGTGTGCCGAGTGTAAAAATTGCATTTCCAGTCCAGTCCTTCATGAAACCGTATTGTGCTATTGAGATCTCGGCACGAGGTTTCCTTCGAATTTTGTTGATTATACTATAATCCGCAATAAAAGTTTTACGACGTGATTCATTACACTTACTTGGATAACGCACATCGATGTTTCCGTAGCAGAATCTCAGGAAAAGTTTGTAAAATAGGAGATACATTCAAAAAGAACGAATGCAAGGTGTATCCGCATGCGTACAAGGAGGGGGTCCGATTTTTGACATTTAAATGCGTACGTATTACGTGAATAACGCTTGACAAAAGATTAAGTGGCAAAATCCAACTTTTCTCTCATATAGCCTTGTGTCAATATCTCCTCTGGCACGGATTTCCGCAGTCCCCGTGACATCATTGACCAAACCAAGATTACCAGCGGCCCCTACATCATTATCCCCAACCTCTACATTAGGGCCACGTGGTTCCTTGAATGCAGGTATAAGCATCAGGTCTATTTTCTTGATCTTCATCTTGGCTTCAGCAGCAGTAGCAAAATGTATTTCGCACCCGTCTTATTATTTCGTCAGTGTTTCCGCCACCCTAGAATTATTGCACGACAAAACGGTAGTGTAGGAACCACGCCAGGGGACGAGCCTGTCCAGGGGCAATGTTTGTGGATGCCTTGAAACGAGGAAGATCCAGACGACCTGGCCTCATTGTGGGAAGACAGGAATATGTGGCGTATACGCACAGTTGGTCTTGTTAGGTTGACTCGGTGAAATTACCATGCCTCAGAAATACCAGCTTCATCAGTTAAGTTAACTTCAAACTTTCTGAAGGACTTGTGAATATAACGAAGTAAAGAAAATCTAATATTTTTCTACTTATTTCTTCATTTCCCTTTATGACTAGAGGCCACGACACAAAAGCATACTTTAGGCTACCGAATAAAAACCTACCCTGAAATGGGGTTTCTACACAATAGTTACCGAAGAAAGCTCGGTATGTCTACTGAAACCAAGCCCATGGTAAAAGCGTTAGGTTATGTTGTACTTTCAATTCATTAGAGCCATGAAGAACCCGAGTAAATCAATAGGAACACCTTTGTTTCATCTCAAATACCAATAACTGTAATAGGCCAAGAAGTAACATGCAGTCATCTTCTGAAAAAACACGAGCCTGAAATTTTCCCATAATTTAAGAACAATCAAAAAACAAACCGAGGCTGGCCTCTCCGAAGATGTTAAGAACATTTTACGCAGTGCATTTTCTTGTTGTGGGACATCTGTTTTGTCTTCTTCCTTCCCTCCCCGCATGACAGAATGGTGTATTCTATTAAGGAAATTGATTGTATTCCGTATATATAACAGCCGATTACTTGCCCCCTTGGCTGAATAAGTATTTAGCGATAGGACCTATTAGATGACCTAGTCACTATCTACGATCATAAGTAACATGTATTCAGAACAATTCAGCCAGAAAATTGCAGAAAATTTAAGAACAGCCAGCCTGAGTTGAGTTCTACTTGTTCTTATTAAGAAAAAGACAAAGGGCCTCTAGTTTCGGTTGTTGCTTCCTACATAAAACTTTCAGCAGTCAAAATCAGTTGACACTTCCATACTCCGGATCGGCCACATTCCACCTCGTGGATTGATACTCAGCAATAACCCAATACTACACTCATGCCATGTCCCTATTAATACAACTTTAGAGCTTAAGTTCTCTTACGCGACCTGTGCCGTAAGTCTACTGCACAATTTTAATCGAAACTCAAAATCTGAATACTGACAATGCATTGAAAAGACATCAAGCAGATGCGTGGCAGGCCGCACTAAGCAAACGTGCATGGGTATACTAAACACAACTGAATAGCTCTTCCCATTCTGATCAACCACGTCCTTTCACTGCCGCAAAGAAATTGAGTGAGAGGGGACATAAATGACAATTCAATAAAAATCTTCTTTAAAGACCATACCGCTACCGTTCTATAAATTACAAACCGACTTTATCAATCGATGATTCTCAAGAAGCGCATCCCCTCCCTGCTATTCAAGGGCTTACGATGCTCACGACGAAGGCACTACGAAGAAACTGGCATCGGAAGGTAGCAGCGGAAAATGATTATAACCAAGAGGCACACTAAAAAGGATATTGCGATCGAGACATGGTAGTTTACCTCTGAATTCGTGACTCGAATACTTTGTGTAATTACCAAAAATACTCAAACTAAACATTCCCCAAAACACTGGCCGTTAAAAAGCCTCAGCCCAAGACATCTAAGACCACTGGGGTCTTTCCCTTGAATAAATTGCCATAGTGGAATGGTTTTGATGCATGGCTATGTCCATTTCAATAACTTCTTGCTAAATCTGTGCATACGACTATTACGATGCAAAGTGTGCTCGAATAAAGCACATTATGCTGCTTAACAAGAGGAAACGTTCTGTCAGTAGTGATACGTCAAACATCTTGATAGGACCTGTTCCTCTTTAATACCTTTTATGTTTTTTTATTATCATATTCGATCAATGGCATATTGCCAAGATGTAGATGGAAAGCTGTCTAAATTTCATCTACAAGTAAACACATCGTTAGCAATTATCAAAATCAATGTAGTGTCCCCTGACACAGCAAATATTTAACATAAACACGTGATTTTCCGGAAACATAAGTGACAGTCCATCAACGGAAGACAAGTTTCAATCTTCTTCGTATCACAACAAAGCAACTGCTCTGCGATCGTTCCACACCCACAAACATTCCGTAACATGATTTCGCTTAGCTAGGGGCGTTCCTGATGGCATACACATGACAACATTGATTCTCCTGAAATATCAACAATTTCTTCCGTGTTCCTGTGTTTCGTTATGATCCAATCGCGATCGACTGTTGGATTCTCTATCATTCACAACAACACAGGAAAGCTCTGAACTGGGATCCTAAATCCTGAGTAGCCTTGTTCCTGCGTTGTGAAATGGCAAACGCCGCATCATTTCATAATGTAATACAGAACTGACAGGTACGTGCTAAATACCAGGCTACACTACCGAAATGCGCAGGAAACTACGTAAGGAATATACAATTCAGACTGACCGGGACTGGTGCAACATAGACATTTTAAAGCTCCTTCCTAAAATGCTAATTTTAAGTCAAATGAAAACGCCTGGGTTTAATCCACAAAAAAATCGTTGTCACAACAACCTCGGCTTATAAAGTCTCTTAAAAAATGCAGCTCGACTAAAAGCTTCTGGCAAAGCTGTTCCCTTTCCTTTGCCTAATCACATCTGCCTGTATGCGGATTGCATGTGCAGTAGGTGTTACCCTTTCCTTCTGATCCCAAACTGGTATTATTTCAAAACATACCACTTCTCTCCAGAAGTATCAGCTTGGCATCTATGTTGTTTACTATGTTTCTGAAGAAGATCAGTATCGGGGGGAATACGTAATACTTTATGACTCGCTGCGTTCCACGGAACCACGCGACTTCCGGCTGTCCTTTTCTTTTTCTATATCCTTTCCCCGGCTTTGCTCTACCTTTTTGTGGCCTGATTTCTGCGGTGATCGAGAGCGTGACCTTGACCGTGACTTATCCGCCCTTTTACCTTTGCTTCTGTGCTTTGATTTCGAGTCATCTTGCTTCGCACGAGATCGCCTCTCGTCACTTCTCTTGGAATGCGCATCTTTATTTCTAGCTTCTGGAGACCGATGGCTTGACTTTCGTTGATCTCTACTAGATTTGTGATCTCTGCCGTGTTCTCCGGAACCCGACCGCGACCTTCTGTGTCTTCTTTTCTTGTCACTGTCCCTAGAACGATCCTTCGATCGACTTCTACTACGATGTCTATCTTTCTTTTTTCCTCGGTCCGAATGCTTTTTCCTTTCGTCTGATCTTGATCTGTCCCTTCCTTTACTTCTATCTGATGAACGCGACGTCTTATCTGTTGCTTTCCCTTTTGATGTTTCTTTGTGTTCAGACGACCTCTTTCTGTCCCGGTCGCTGCGTTTCTTGTCGTTCCGTTCTTTTAAATCATCTTCCTCCTCGCCCCCCTCCGGTTCGGCAGTATCCATCGCTTCGTCTACCTCGTCAGGTTCTTCATCAGGTACCCCATCAGCGTCGTTCACATCCTCATCAACATCCCGCTCATTTTCTTCAACATCATTCTCCTCTCGAGAATGATCCTTCTCATCCCTTGCTTCTTCCTCCTCTCCTCCTTCATCCTCCCTACCTTGTCCTTCCTCTTCATCGATCACTTCTCTTTCCTCATCACTGTCTCTAACGGAGCCTTCACTTTCCACCTCGTACTTGTCCGCCTTCTTCTTTTTACCCCGCGACTTCTCGGGTGAGGGTGATCTTGATCTTGGATTGTCATCTTCTCCCTCCGAATAGTCTCCCTTTTCAGTCACAGGATGCTCTTCTCTTTCGGAATCGGCTTTATCTGACTGTTCTGCATTATCTTCATCAAACTGCTCAGAACTCGGAGATTCAGCTTTGTCGGCCTCAACATCGTCATCCCGATCTACAAAAGACTCCCTGGATTTTGACCTAGAACGTGATCTTGACTTAGAACGAGATCTTGATCTCGATATTGACTTAGACTTTGACTTCGATCTTGATCTTGATTTTGATCTCGATTTTGATCTTGATTTTGATCTTGACGCTTTTCGTCCTCGTTCAGCAGAATCGACAGACTCCCTGCCATCATTTGTTGTTTTAGGTTCTACTGCCGTGAAGTCTGCATTGGATCCGTTGGATCCTACGGACCTTGACCGACTTCTTGACGCAGATCTTCCTGGCGTGACGGAACGCTCAGCTGACTCTGCATTTCCCTTATCATTATCATTGCGTGATACAGATCTTGAGCGCGACCTTGACCTGGAAGACCTAGAACCTGAGCGAGATCTGGACTTCTTTTTTGACCGCCTTTCGGCCTTTCTTTTCTTCTTATCCGCATTTTTTAATTTCTTTGGCTGCGGAGATTCTGATCCAGAATGCGAATCTGCTTTCTTATCTCTCTTCTTCCTATAAGTGAGAAATAAGATGAGGCAAGATGTTATCCTCCGACGACTATATAACGGTCAATTTGTATCTCGAAGTCTGATATGAGCAAAGAGTAACAATACAGACTCCAAGAAACGCTTTCAGATCTGTCATGGTGTATCTATTCGAGTAATGAGACTCGGGTTGTCCACAACGCTCTGTCTTGCTATACGACTAGTTCGCAAAAGACTTTAATAAAATAATCGATTGTGAACGTTGTCTCTGAACAGCGCTTGGAATTAAATAAGGAAATCGAATTTCTGCAAAAAACTGCAGAATTTTAAATTAAAACTGGGGTCTTCAGTTCTCAACAATTAGATGATGTAGATGATCATTGCAGTTAAATAATGGCAGCTGGTTCAGTGGCCTAAGCTATCTGTTGACACTGGCAAGCTGCTTATCAAAGACTAGTAAAAGTTAACGACGGAAATCGTTCACGCATCAAATGGAAGGATATGCGATAGTCTTTTTCATAAGGGAAAAAGGACGTTTTCCACACGAACATGCTCCATAACATTCGGGTGGTTAGTTTTAAAACGATGAAAAGACAGTGGTCGAAAATCTATCAACGGACAAATACAAGGTCATGGTCGAATATTTGGGTTTGGCAAAGTTTTAAAAAACGAAGGTTGTGAAAGAAGAACATTTCTGTTGATTTCCTTCTCGTTATCAAGTGAGAATATGAAGTGCTAAACGAAACCATGAGATCATCCATCTTCTTAAGGAAGGGTAAAATTTTACTACCTTCACTATACAATGTTTCAATTTTTATATCGGAACGTATTGGAGGCCGAGACTTTGCATTAGGAAAAAACGGGGTGACGAAGAGCCTTGAGGCACAGCCAGCTTCTTATAAGTAAGTGTGTACATTGCTTGAGGCGTAGCTCGTGACTTAAATTTGATGGAAGGGGTTTCATAAGTATATTCCAATCTACTAACCATACAAAGGTTGCATCTGAAAATTTGAACAGCAAAGTAGTTGCCGTAAGTACAAAGCAACTTTAGTGTGTCACAGCTGCTTTGCACATGTCACTGTACAAAACGAATCAAGCTACGAGTGCGTAAACAACATTACAAATATCGATAAACAACACTGGACAGTGAACGTACTTTCGTCTAGATCTGGAACCCGACCTTGACGTCGAATGTGACCTCGATCGTGACCTCGTTCTGGTTCTCTTCCTTCTCCCTCTTGATCTTGATCTTGATCTGGAATACCGGTGTCGTACTTCTTCCTACAACATCGGGGATCTCAATGTCAGTCAAAACAAACTCTAGAGAATCTTCGTAGGCGGTTTTTATAGGCACCTCATCTAACTCTCATTCAACTACATTATACACTACTAAAATATATTTCTTCCCTTATTCCGTATCGAAATAATAACGAATGTAACAGTTTCTAATCCTATCTTCTTGACTTGTTTCGGCTTTGAAGCTTTCACCCAACCTGCTAATAAGAGCTCTTAATACCAGACCCAATCCAATCTTCCGATAATTACTACAAAAGTTACGTTTCTTACTCTTGCAAAAGGAACATGTTAGGAAAGCTGATTGTGATCAACTGAACTGTTTTCCAACAATTTACAAGGCCAGCTGTTTGGTCAGCTGCCCAAACAATACCGCATTCATACTTTGACATTGAGAAGATAATAAATCATCCTGGGCGTCAACACCAAAAACTTGAGATGGCGTCAACGGAAAGGTCTGAAAATTATCCCACTTTGATTACAAGACAGAACATGACCCTAATTTAACTTACTGTATTGACTTGTCCTCCTCATTTTGCAGAGTTTTATTATCGCATTCGTCTACTCCATAAGCCAGGTATTAAAATACGTAGTACCACCTAAAATACTTTAACAGATTTTACACATACAACCTCTAAGTATTTAAGATATCTTCCTAAACTGCTTTAAAATCAGATACCATGACAGTTATTGGAAGATTACATCTGAGATCACCCGAGACTCTGAAAGGGTTTGCAATTAAACTCTGACGCCTAAAAACATTACATCTCTACCGATTTTGCCCCTAAATAAACAACCACGCTTACTCTAAACTTAAGAATCAAGCGCTTCTTAATACCTCAGAACTTACTATATCAAGTTTCATGGATCTGCCATTGATATCATAGCCATTGAACTTCTGGTACGCTCTCTCTAGGTCACGACGACTTGCAAATTCCACAACACTGAAAAAGAAGCCCAGAAATCAAATTGTTAAAGACCAGTCCTTACGAACCCCTCTTACACATATGAGATGGCGGGTATTCTCCGCTACCTTAACAAGGTGAGCGTGGTGAACGTAATCTACAATTATCTGCATATATTCCCCGACTTCTATACATCATTACCCTATATAAGTATTTTTTATCATCCCTTGAATGGATAATTCATGACCACAGGGCCATGATATGGGTCATTTTGGCTCATCACTTACCAAGAAGAAAAGGGTAAAATTTATGAACATCACTGCAACATAATGTTATGTCAAATTTACTTACTTATAGAACAAACAAACAAGACATATGTAGTCAATCTTAACTCTAGACTATTACTTTATGTCCTTAAGCTCCACCGAGTCTTTGTATATATTCATTAGTATAAACTTCTATACTCATCTGTTGATCACATGTAGTAAAAAGCAGTTGCTACTTTAACAAATATAGTTGTTCTTATGACATGATTAAATCCATACCCTTCTCCTGGTCTGCGTTTGTGTGCATCAGCAAAAGTGACCTCGCCTACTTTCATCATCATTTCCTTCAGCTCCTGAAGAATAAAAGAGGAGTAAGAATAAGACGCTAAATGGCAAGGCAACTTTTACCGTCCAGACTAATACACCGAGATATAGGATATCGTTGGAAGACGAATGTACGTTCAACGCCCATCAAGCAACCCCATGAAACCGTAACAGGCCTCTAGACGACTTTTTACAGCTGCCTAATCTCCAGACATATCAAGACTTACGTGCGGAATGCGGTTGAATATTTTTTTCTATAAAATCTTCCGGCAAATACTGGTCCTTGTGTCTAACGTAATACAAACTCACGCGCAGCAAGAAAAGAAAGTTTGATTCAATGCTTAATAACGGCGTAACTACTGATTAGAGCTGCAAAGTTTGCATTTCTCTCTTAAATTCTTCACACCAAAATCAGTGAAGTGCGCTTACATCCACATAATGTTGAAAGACACAACCCTACAAGAATATTTGCGACTTCTTAACGTTGTACACAAGTAAAGAAGCAACGAAAATAAATTAATACATCACGTGGAATACAAAAGATGTGGTGGCTATATTCAATGAAAGTTGGCGGCGAAATCCGTAGCCCGCCTCCTTCAGCTATTTCATTAAAGTCCTGTCAGATACAACGGATGACTACGAAACAATTTAATCAAACGCTCAATCGTACAATCAACATTCTTTAACACCCCTGCGCCAAAAGAAAATTCACAAAAGAAAATAACAGAACCAAACAATAGTTGGTATTCAGGATGGTACACATATTAACATTTTAGCCTTTTTAATTCTTAAATCTACCATGGTTGGGATCCGTCAGTTCAAACATTAATAAAAAAGGCTATTTCAACACTGACAATTATCGGGATTGCAAATGGCGTGGTCGCACTAACGACGGCTATGAAAAGTTTGGCGCAACACCTCGAATGGGTAAAAACTTATCAAAACCACCTATAATTTGCTGGGTCCTTCCTTTCTACCATAGAATTTGCTTTCCCAGCAACACTGTGCTCCTGAATAGGCATATGCTGTCGATGATATAAATATGACTGATCCCCTGTCGTCTTTGAAACTCAAGCCAGAATGCAAATCCATAACTGTGCTCATCCACTCATGTAACACCTGATAAAATGATCTTTACGCTCCACAGAATTCTAACAGCAATGACATCCTCCATCGAGTACCATTCTGGGTCAAATGCGATGCGTAGTAGCCATGCCAATTTTCACAAGGGTTCCTCTGTCAATGGATTTTTCTGGAACGTATGCACATGCCGCTTTGGTCATACTGTTCCACGAAAACGTCCAATGATGTAAGAATGATAACGACGCATATCCTTGTTAAGTAAACTGAGCGACTTCATGACAGTCAATATTGTCGGTATCAAGGACCACTATACTGGCAGCAGTTTGTAGACTCATCAGTTTTCTGAAGAAATGAATGCCGTTACGGCCAATTTAATAGGAATGGTCATTCCGCATAGCTGGGTATGCACGCGCGGATCACGTCCGCTGGTTGGTTAAGTAGCCGCAGCTGCAATAATAAGAGCCAACGAAATGTTGATGCATTACACACAATGGAGGTGCAAGCTTAAGTTGACAGACCTTAGCAAGTGTGCAAAAGTAATCTGAAAGCCAAGAATTAAATCTAGATACTTTCGCACATGCCCTAAAACAATCTCTTACAATCTTGATATGTACCCATCGTCCATCGAAGTGAGGAAACAGCTTTCCAAAAAACGGTTTGGTATCTTACTCCTCACGTTTACAAAATAAATAGGCGTGGTACTTACCTGGGAACCAGTTTTACTTTGTAGACCTCAATTAAGCACTGCACGAGGCTCAACCTAGATTCTTTACCCACGGCAAGACATCGTCCACCACATTATGAGTCTTATTTAGCAAGCAACTGGGACGAACCTTCGGATTCCACATCATGGAATCTCTTCCATTACACAGGTCTTCTTGGTCACTGATCACTTGCTAACGCTCCTGTCACGTGGTCTTTTTGAGCGAGTCTAGGACTAAACTGCTACTGGGACGTCCAGACATTGGACCAATCGCGTGCAGAACGGACAGGCGAGACCAGGGTCCTGTTACTGTCACTTGCTAGAAACAAACGGGCTTGTACCACGTCTCATCATGCACAACTCGGGGGACCACGAATGTCATATGCTGCTTGTTTCATGGCGCGAACGGGCTACTGGCTGGTGACTTGATTCCCGTAACTTGCTGGAACTATCGGTCGGTAAAACAATGCACCGTTCTACAACTACACTGGCATGGGCCGAGGGTTACGATCAGAGGCAAAGCGATTGAGAAGTAACGCACGCTACGGATCTAGGACTGGAGGAATAACAATGCGTACAAGTTTATACAACGGCATACCAAAGTAAAAACAGAAATGTGTTATATTCCTATATTTATAAGTAATATACAAGAAGACAAGAAAACAAAAACTGCTATACACTACGAGTGGATCAAGACTTTAAATTAGTGACGGTACCAATCAGAGGCGTGGTGATTTGATTCTAACCAAGAGCACTTCTAAACAAAATTTTGCACAACAAATCTACATCTATCGTTTCGCTAATGTAGAAACATGTACGGCTTCCACTGACACAATATCATACTTGGCTGTCTTTGATGCTAATATGAAACGAAACTGCAAACAAAAGTAAATATTGTAAAGCAATGTACAGCACTTCATTTCAAGTCGTTGTGATAATACCTGCCAACTGCATCTTGTTGAAAGATTTGAGATAACTAGACGGTGTTCTGTTCGCACAGGTGGTGTCCTTCTCCTCATCCTGAAATCATGAAAACGTATTAAGAAACATTTGCAATAAAAATGAGGGAGAAAAGTATGTCATGAAAATCGAAGATGAAGATTACAATAACTTATCAGCTGACTTATGCTATCAGGACAAAATGCAGGTTTTTAATCAGCTTCGATCCAAAAAGACATATTGCCAATACAAGCCTGGGGTTACCTTGGAAGGAAATGGGCTAAACATAAATAAACAATTGGTTACACGGGGCCTACGGGGAGATGAACAGTCGCAATAGCTAAAATCAAAGGTGGTAACAGTAATTGCTTTCTGCATGAGGAGCCCTTAACACACAGTTAAACAGCAAGGAATGGTTCACAAATTTTCTTAATCGATTGCCTATGCCAGGGCAAATAACGTGTTGTCATTACTTGATCACACCGTTACCACTGACAGGATAAGGCAAAGTTCTCCTACTAGCTACTACGCGGAGAAGCCTCTATCTTAAGGTTGAGGTCGGAGATAATAATCTCTTTTCCGTAATAGATCCGACTTTCATGGGAAAAAAACCTGCTTTTTCGCCATTGTTCTAAACCAATTCCCATTAAAATAGTTACAGGGATTTTATTTTGCCGCATATTTCTACTTTTTAAGTTGATGGAGTCTGCCTCAAAATGCTGTAGCAGGCATACTATCTATTTCACAGTTGGAAAAACAGCAATGTTAGATTCGTAGCTGAACTTGAAATCTGTCAGCGTTACTCATGTTTGACTGAATCAATAGGTCATCAATCTAGCGACCAGCCTTCGTGACTCTCCGATCACCATCACCACCCCAATCTATGATCCTTGTTAAGCTTAAAACAATACACTTGACTAAATCAATTTCTCCTAGGAATAGAGTGCACTATACTTTCGAAGTAAATACAGGCATCTTATTACAGCTACCTCCATAATATGTACCTATTTGCATCCTTAATCGCTACTTTCAATGTTATCATTTTGATCAAATATGTCACAAGTGTTATGAGATTAAATTCTTTTACGTACTTTTATTATTGTATTTGTTTACTCACACATTTTACGTAGTATTAGGAACTTTGAAAAGCTATCACACATTTTAAACCCCATTCATGTATATTTTATTGTTTACAGTTCTCATAAAATTCAGGACACCTGACTGTACAGTTGCCTGATGAAGGAACAGAACTCCATAAGTCCACCTTGAGCAAGAGCCAGTTATAATGTTCAAATATGTAGTGACTTGAGTAGCCAGCAGTCACTCATGTGTATAAATATTATATGTCTTTCAAGAAAATACACAATTTTCAAACTGAAGAAAATAATAATGAAACATCTTGAAAAAATGCTTTTTTGAGAGAGAAATATACAAAAACACACGTATGCATTTTTAATAAATGAATGCATACAGTATTGACAGGGATTGAACTTAAGACCTGTTGCTCCAAGATATATCTAAGCTTCACAAATCAATTCAATCAGACTCACATTGGTCTTGGCAATGATGATCTAAAACCATAATCCTTTGGCGTTCTTGCTCTCTCCACAACCACTCTGTCAAAGGGGAAAAAATAATACCGTGTTAAGGCATACTCATGACACCAAGTCCTGTAAAAACGTTTCATATATTCAGGTTATCTACCCCTAACAATCATAAGCAAACAAAACCAAGGGCGCATTTTTCTCATAACTCCATTTAAGCTACGTATTTATCAATTTCCCTGTAAACATCAGAAATCTGCAATTTCATTTTTGTAGTCAAGTTATGATGAAAGATTTTGAGTAATATTTTCAAAAAAAGACACTGACCAACTTGAACTTCCTAATGCAGAGTAATCTTCTGCAGAAAACTTTACCTAAAATCAGCTCCATTTTGAATGAATTAACTCCCATGAATTAACTAACTAGTTGACACAAATACTACATTAGATTAGATCAATACCTTAACTCCATTATTGAAGGGCAAGTGTTGTGTATGAATTTGGTGCAGTACCTCTTCAACATAAAGGTTTTCTACACCATTTCAACAAACAAAAACTGAAACAAAAACCACGTTACCTTTCACCTAGGAGGCTTCTACCATTTAAGTTGTAGCAAGCATCTTCTGCATCCTTTGAGTCATAGAACTCCTATTGCAAACAGTAAAGGTTCAAAATTAACATCATACCAATGAATTTTTGTTCAATGTTAACTAAATTGGTACATTTAATTTCACTTAAAGATTAACAAAATGCATCATCAGCAAATAATTAACTGGGGCAAGGTAAGATTAATGCTGGCCTGTCAAGCTGTATGTCTTCCTTGCATCCATGGGTACAAAAATCATACCAGGGTTGAGTTGGAGGCTGGAGTTTGGGCAGTGCTAATAAGAAGGGATGATCGACAAATGCAATGGGGAGTTTTACAGGGTGTGGTAAGCAGAGCCCTCTTCTGTCTTTCCTTATGTACAGAGATTTTAGGTAAGAGGAGTTCCAAGGAAACAGTTCTATAGGACATCAACACTTAGTCAGCCAACTGGTTTTTAACATCTCATGAACATGCTGTCTGCACAATCCTGGTCTGTAGTCAATCAGTGTCATTATACCACCTGCCAAATACATTTTCCATAATGTCACCAGCAGTGTCTTAATGTATATGACTCATTTTAAATTGCAAATGTGTCATGTCATTGATATCCTGATTATCATGCATGAGGACAATGGCCAAAACATTCCAATTCATATTTTGCCAAGAAATGGCTGTAGACATGCCTGTTGTGTTCAGTTTGTGCTGAGATGGAAAGAGCTGAAGTAGAATGTGGCCTTTTTGTACAGTTGGCCAGAATAACATTGAAGCATTATAGCTCTTTATAGCTTGGGTCTTGGAGACAAAATTTTCAATGGTAAGATTCTTCTGGGAGTTCAAGGTTGCATCTGAACCCCCTGATGTCATGGCAGCCAAACTCTCTGAGTGTATTCAAAACTGGTCCAGATTCAGCCCTGTGTGCTTATGTACTTGACTGTATTCCTTGAGACAGAATTTTAACTGACCAATAACATGAATATGTGCATGGACAAAAAACAATTATAAATGTACTTGAGCATTTACTAGAAAATGGTAGAGGATAATTCAAACAGTTTATTGGTAGCACAAAACAATAAAACTGCACCAAATATCAAAAACATTTCAGTAATGAGGTTTTACATTAAGAGGATAATTAAAAACTTGTAAAACATTAGCATGGATGAAGACTGGTCAGTCTATTTAACTCTCCTGGACATTTGGTAGCTTACGTCACATCATACAAATCTGGCTGACATGTTCACTGGTTTAACTTGGCCAATCAATCTCACAATATTATACTAGCCCTCCACCTAGTCCTACCCTACCTTGTCCAATGCGCATCTTCATTGTTGGAGAAGAGGGTAATCAGTGACCCCAAAACAAATTCTTGCAACAGTTTTTAAGAGCATTTATAGCCTGTAAGCATTTTGCCATCAATTAGTATAATACTGGAAGCTAAAAATTATTACCACATTGTTTTCTGGAGATCTGATGAGCACGACTTTTCACACTGAAATCCCTATTTTATAGATGATGTCTATTGTTAATTGCCAATGAGTTAAACATGGAAAAGCATCTTCAATCATGTGGAACTGCATGTTTAGTTCATTTTGTCAATGATAGTTCCATTACTATAGCAACTAATTTGCAAACTATTCCCAACACCCTTGTCAATAACAACTGTAAACTAATTACAAAAAGAGAACAGCCATAACCAGTGGTTATATGCTTAAACCTTCAATGACTTCCGAACCATTTAGATTTGACTTGTCAACAGTTGATACAACATGATGAGGATCATTGGTTGGGACTGACATGACAACTGTTGCCATAATCACTTTCACAATCAACAGTGGTGTTCTTAAATGTTGAACAGTACTTACATCTTACAATGTGTTCAAAAGACACGTACTGACAACTTCATGAAACTGCACTCTGCTGTGAATACACCAATTGGAAACTATAATTTTTACCTTGAACATATTTTTCCTCACATTTCATGAGGTTGAATAGACTGAAATCTTGATAGCAAACTGTAGTCACAGCTGCTGTACACAGTAGATGCTCCCCTTTAGGCCTTCCTATCAACACATTTAAAACTGAAGTGCTAGAGCTAACTGATATAGCTTCATAGATACATGAGCCACTGTTCAGATGTACATGAATGCTGGAATGGGCTCATTGTCTTGCAAACTCACTACCCAGGACATTAAACCCGAAACCTACTTTACCCTACCAATTGTAAATCAATATGGAGAATGTAATAAAACATTTTCTTCCTCCATTTTTACACATGCACTTCCCTTGAAAGGGACAAGGATGATGCCCATGTAAATGAAACTTGTTACTGGAGCACAGAGCAATTTTAAGACTTGAAGCCCTCCCTGAAATCAATGGCCCTTCCAGGAATTGAACCCTGAACATCTTAAACTAAAAGCAAGGGCTATATCCACTAGATCCTGGCAGCTCATGGTATGTTGCATTAGGATGATTATGTTGACCACTTACGTAGATGAGGATTTCAAACAACAGATCATGGTACAGAAATGGATGCAGCATGAATTCAATCAGTAACAGACATGAAAATAAAAAAGACAGGTCATAACATTCTGGCCATAACAGTATGTTTGCAGTCTAATTCAAACCTTAATACAAATATTAGATGGGTTTTGTGTCAAATTAAAGTACACACCTGCATGCAACAAGATACAGTTAACTTTCACAGGTGAGCATATTTTGGATATATTTTGTATATGTTAATAAATGAGGTGTGACCCACCTATCTTTAAACAGTATGAGAGTGAAAACTTTTCTTGGTTTTCAAACTTAACTTCAGAGTATCAAATGTCAAATTTCATGACTATTTAATATTCATTACATCATACTTAATCAGGGTTTTATCCTACCACATTGTTTGTGGCCTGTTTTGTTAAAAAAATTGAGTGGTGCTGGGATAGCAACAACAATGAAGCTTGGGTATGTAAGAGGTTCTGTAAGCCCTCCCTTAAAACATACCAGAACACAGAAGAGTCATCTTGATTTTAGACAAGACTCAAATTGAAAGTATAGTGAGAAAATGCATCAAGTATAAACAAAAACAAATTTACATCTTCTAACCAGATTAAGCCAAAAGGAAAAAAATTTGTGAAACACATCAATAGCCTTATGCGCACAATAAAGAACAGACTACCACAATATTATTTCCATACAAACTGAAACCCAAAATATGCCAGTTATGTGTTGTGAATATAACTTTTGTGGCCACATATTGAATAGATCCACCTCTTTCATTATATACTCAGCCTAAATACCAGCAATAAACATTTTTATGATATCAGAACAAAAAATGCACTGAGGACTTTTCCTGTGGATAAAGCACTAGCCAGCATGCATTCCTGCAGGCACTAAACAACAATGGAATATTACCATTAGAAAAAGTTCTGTTCCTTGCAATTTTGGCATTCAACCTTTTTACACAAAGAGCTGACGTGACAGAGGAATTGATATATCTATCTCGACAATATGGTAGTGAACCAATAAATTCGTTGCAGAATGTTTTCAAATCTTCCCCTGACATTTCAGCTTTTTAGAAAATAATACCTTGACTTCAGGAAATTTTGATATTTCCCCCCGATTTTCCCAACCGTGTAAGCCCTGTAATCGACAATTTTGAAGGCCAGGTTCGTATCTGGACTAGAGCCAAAACAATTAAGAGAAGCAGCTTTAAAAATGCACTGGACGTATTTCCCTTACTTAGGAAGCTGAGACATACCAGTAGGTGCCCACACGATCAAGTGACCAGTCATAATTACTGTGTACCGTACACTACATATGATTAGGCCAATCCCGCCAACACTGCCGCAGCATATTCCCACTGGAGCATTTAAGATCGCGTAAATCTATATGATAGACAAATCAATATAAGCATACTTACTACAAAACCATATCCTCCTTTAAGTGCTATTTCTCTTAACTTTCCATAATCCCGGAAAAATTTTTCGATGTCACGCTCACGTGCATCCCTCGGAAGCCGTCCTATGTAAACACGAACGTTGCTGCCGATTCCCATGTTAGAGAAAAGATAGAAAATGCTTTAGAAAATAAAAGAGGGGTAAAAGGAAGGAATGATATCCACCAGTTCCCTTCCAGCAAATAAATATCAGTAGACTGTACTAAATAACTTTTCCAAAACAAAATGGCCGCTTACCGACGACTCATGGTGAAACTGGAAAGGCAGATTGCTATCTTGAGTGAGCTTCTGTTGCCTCAGACCCACGCCTCCAAGACATACTATTCCAAGATGGTAGCTATCAACTAGTACCCGGTAACTTATGGACAGGAATCGATGAGGACGCTGATTAGAAATCTCTATGATTTTATCTAAATCTCGAATAAGAGCAACAGCATTTTTGTATGTACAACATTTAGAATAAAAAGTCAAATTTTTCTTATCAATTGTTCAGCCAATGCTGCCTTTATCGGTCTGTGACTCTGATAAAGTATTGTATTATATTTCAATTAAACCTTATTTATATGTGGATTAACAAATTCACTACCCCAATCTGTTTGAATTTTTCTATATGAATCTTGTTCAAAGATAGATTCAAGGGCTCTATCAACTTCTTTGAACGCAATTGAACAGCATATGGATTGCAACTAAAAACACGGATTGCAAGTAAAATATACTTGTCCGGGTTATTATGACTTCTTTGA